>PVKC010006546.1:0-30931 GCA_004027635.1 Crocidura indochinensis
TTTTTTATTTTTTAATTTTGAGAACAAAGATGCAAAGAAAGAGGACAAGGTAAAGTTACAGTGGAAGGACAATCACCCATAAACAGAATTCACATAAGTCCCCTTGCTGATGTCTTAACATTGAATTTTCAGCCAAAGAATATTAAGAAAAATAAAACAGAACCCATGCATAATTACTTTGTCCCTCAGTCCCCAGATTATGATACATATTTCCTAGCAGCATATAAAGTGTTCTAAAGCCATAAAACTTTATGTATCTTCTTGAATATTGAAGGCATAGTACTTCTTTACATTTCCATGTATGTGCATATTAGTTTAAGTTAGCCTCAAAAGTGGGTGTTTCGTTTAAAGGAATACAGTAAAAACAGTGTTAGAGTGGCAATACTTGTTTGCATCAGCCCACCAAAATATGGGGGGCATGGAAAGGAAAATCCTAGGCCTAAATACTAGGGGACCAAACCTCTGAAGTTTTCTGGCATAAGACCAGCTCTAGGCTCCAGGCAAACTAGGTTACTCAATCCAAATAATTTTCTGTACTGCCAACTCATTTTTACTTTCCACGGTGTCTCAGTTTCTGGTATCATGTTCCTGTGTTCAAGATCCTGGAATCTGCATATCCTATATTGCAGTTAGGATGGTGCAGAGCGTCCTTTCACTTCACCTTACAATTAAAGGGCATTGCAGAAAGCCCTGTGGACAGATAGTCTTAAACCTTAAAGAATTCTGGAAAAAGAGTTCAGCTAACTGTAAATCTAGGAGAAAACTTCAAAAGTTAGAAAGTTGATGAGGGGAGTGAGCCCCAAATCTGTATATAGACCCTTCTCAAGTTAGACTCATTTATCCTTTGAAAGATATTTTGCACAGGAAGCTTCAAAAAATTTGGCATGGGCCAGAGAGATAGCATGGAGGTAAGGTGTTTGCCTCTCATGCAGAAGGACAGTGGTTTGAATCCCGGCATCCCATATGGTCCCCCAAGCTTTCCAGGAGCGATTTCTGAGTGTAGTGCCAGGAGTAAGCCCTGAGCATTGCCAGGTGTGACCCAAAAACCAAAAAAAAAAAAAAAAAAAAGATTTCGCAAACGAAGCAGTTAGAATTAAAAAAAAAATCAAACAAAATTTTTAATTTTTTATTTTTCACAGCATTATTTATGGTACATAGTGACAACAAATGAGGGGCACTCCCAACCCAGTGCTGTCCTCCCTCCACCCCCGTTTCCAGCATGCATCTCATATCTAACTCCCTTTCCCCCCAGAATACTAGTGCAACTGGTCTCAATTTTATAGCTTGCTGTAGATTATCTATTCTGTTGTCGTTTGCGCTAAAAAGGATAAGAAGAAAAAAGAGAGAAAAAGGAGAAAGCGAGGAAGAAGAGAAAAAAATTGGCCACTACTACTAAAAAAGAAAAAAAAAGAGAAAGTGAAAAAGAAAGAAAAAATGCACCCAATAATGAGAAAAAAATCAAATAATATCCACAGAAGTGAATAGGAAAGAGAAAAATGGAGGAAAGAAGGGAAATAAAGTAAAAAACTAACCAATCAAAACAAAACCAGTAAAAGAAGGGGTGCTGCAGTGGTAGGGTTTTGCATTTCCTCCACTTTTTGTTTGTTTGTTTTTGTTTTTTGTTTGTTTTTTTGTTGTTGTTGTTGTTTTTTTTTGTATAGGCACAGTAAGCATTGGGGGAGAATGGGAATTCTCATGTCCTAGGAGATTTAGGGCTTCTCTATCCCAAACTTTTTTTGGGTAATGTCCTGAACAAAACATGGAGACAGTTTGAATATCTGGAAAAAAAACACAACAACAAAAAAAGCAAAACAATAGCAACAACAACAAAAAAAAACCAATACTTTTTGAAGAATACAACTAAATCCAATGTCTTTACATGGATTGCTCACAGCATTTAGTATAAAATTAAATACTAGACATAAAATGAAAATTTAAAATTAAAAAAGCTTACTAAACCTTCTGCTATTGTATTAATGACTTTATTGGAGATACAATAATTTTCACAAATTTGCTACTGAACTTTTTCTTCTTTCTTTTTTTTTTTTTTTTTTGGTTTTTGGGTCACACCCGGCAGTGTTCAGGGGTTACTCCTGGCTCCATGTTCAGAAATTGCTCCTGGCAGGCACGGGGGACCATATGGGGCACCGGGATTCGAACCGATGACCTTTTGCATGAAAGGCAAACGTCTTTCCTCCATGCTATCTCCTGGGCCCTTCTTCTTTCTTTTTTGTTCTCTTCCATTTTATATTTTTTTGTTTTTCTTTCTATTTTTTAAATTTTGCTTTCTGTCATCTTGAAATAAATGTAGTATTATCAGTTATGTTAACTATGTGATGCATTTTGGGGGGGGGTCACACTCCACAGCACTCAGGGGTTAGTCCTGACTCTATGCTCAGAAATTGCTCCTGGCACACTCAGGGTACCATATGGGATGTCGGGATTCGAACCACCGACCTTCTGCATGAAAGACAAATGCCTTACCTCCATGCTATCTCTCAGGCCCCATGTGATGCATTTTTTTAAATAAATAAAAAGTATAAATAATTTTTATTTTATCTTTTAAAAATTTTAAGTTTATCTTCTGTGTCTCTTTGTTCTTTCCCTATAATTTTAGTGCCTTCTGATTTGAAAAGTTTGTATGATTTCTATCATCTTGATTTTATGGAGTTATGTTTTATGGGTCAGCTTGTGATCTATCCTGGAGTATGATCCATGGGCATTGGAAAAGAATGTGTATCCAGTTTTCTGGAGATCGAGTGTCCTATATATATACTAGGCTGCTTTCTTCCATTTCTCTTTTCAGAGTAGTATATTCTCATTGGATTTCATCCTGGTTGACCTATCAAGGGGTGACATGCCATTGTGAGGTCTCCCACAATTACTGTGTTGCTATTGATGTCTTCTTTTAGATTTTTCAACAGTTGTATTAAATATTTTCCCGATACCTAATTGGGTACATACATGTTTAGGAGTGTGATTTCTGCCTGTTGTACATGTTCCTTGATTATTACAAAGTGTTCATATTTGTCCCTTATAACTTATCGAAGTCTAAACTTTGTGTCATATGATATTGAATTGTCCACTCCATCTTTTATTTATTTATTTTTTGGATTTTGTGTCACACCTGGTGAGTTACTCCTGGATATGAACTCAGAAATTGCACCTGGCCTGGGGGACCATATGGGACACCCGGGATTGAACCAAGGTCTGTCCTGGGTTATCTGTGCAATGCAAACCCCCTACCACTGTGCTATTGCTGTGGCCCCCATTGCACATTTTTTTCAATGGAGTTGTTTGCTTGAATTATTGTCCTCCAACCTTTGATTTTGAGTTTATGTTTGTTCTGACTATTCACATGTATTTCTTGTATGTAGAATGTTGGATTCAGCTTTTTGATCCATTTGCAACTGTGTGTTCTTACCTGGTGCATTTAGTCCATTGACATTGAGAGAGATAATTGTCATGGAATTTAATATCATATTTATGTAGGAGTTTGGTCTGTATTGTCTTGTGGACTTTTCAGTTTGTCTTTTAAGGCTGGTTTCCATTTCTGAGCTGTTCTTTATCCATAAAGCTATGTATACTTCATTCAAACCTGATTGTGAGTCTGGCTGGGTGCAGTATTCTAAGCGAAGCATTCATTTTATTGAGTTTTGTCACTATATCCCATCACTGCCTTCTGGCCTTTAGGGTTTCTTGTGGTAAGTCTGCTGTAAATTGTAAGTATGCTCCTTTAAATGTAATTTCCCTTTATTGATCTTGCGCTTTCAGTATTCAATCCCTATCTGTGGGATTTGTCATTGTGACTAGGATGCATCTGGGGAGCTTTTCTTTGGGTCTCTTTTAGATGGTACTTTTCAGACATACAGGATTTGGTTGCATGCAGTCTTAGCTCTGGGAATTTCTCTTTGATGACATCTCTGACTGTTAAGTCTTCCTGGGATTTTTCCTGGATCTCTTGGACTCTAATGATTTTTATGTTGTTTCTGTTGAGTTTATAAAAGACTTCTTTTTTTATCTATTCACATTTTTTGAGGATATTTTCTTCAAAAATCAGAGGTGAGCTGGAAATGCCCATGAAAGGTGGAGTGTGGGCCGCTGAGCTTCCAATGATTCTTATGTTGTTCCAGTTGAGTTTATCAAAGACTTCTTTTTTCATCTGTTGACATTTTTGAGGATTTTTTCACTCAAAATTTTAGGTGAGTCGGCACCACCTAATATTTTTGTTAAAATGTCTGATCATTTGCTTTAAGGCTCTTTTACATTCTTTTTTGTTGTATGGTGTGTTATGCACATCATCTTCCAGCTTACTGATTCAATCTTATGCTACTGTTACTCTGTTGGAGAGGCTTTCCAGTGAAGTTTTTATTTCTCTTACTATGTTTTTCAGTCCTGTCATTTCAGTTTGGAGTTTTCTGATTTTTATTTTTATTTTTATTTATTTATTTATTTATTTTTTTGGTTTTTGGGTCATACCCGGCAGTGCTCAGGGGTTACTCCTGGCTCCATGCTCAGAAATTGCTCCTGGCAGGCACGGGGGACCATATGGGGCACCGGGATTCGAACCGATGACCTTTTGCATGAAAGGTAAACGCCTTACCTCCATGCTATCTCCCGGGTCCCTGATTTTTATTTTATATACTCTTCATTTTTATTTGTTGTCCATTAAGCTTGATCTATGCTTCTTTGAATTCTATGAATATTCTCCATATTTCTTCTCTAAACTCCTTATCTCAGAGGCTAAATACGTATTGGAATTTTTTGGATCATCAGAGCTGCCATTTTAATACTCTATGCATTGTGTTAGTGTGCATTGTTTCCCCATTGTCATGTCTGTAGTGTGACGTTTTCTGTTTGTTGTATCACTGTTCATTGACTAGGAAATGTGTGTGGCCACGGAGTGAAGTGGAGCTCACTCAGGCTTTTAGTGGGATGGTGCCACAAGATGCTTCTTGGGTGGTGCCAGGTCATCTCTGATCACATGACTTCAGAATACACTTTTGGGTGGGTTCAGGCAGCAGCAGCTTGGAAGACAGTCAGCTATGATATCTATCCCATTTAAAATAGTGTTCTAGGGTTTGGACAACCTAGTATGCCTGGATCCCAGAGTTGGTCTTATGCCAGAAAATTTCAGGGGTAAGGTCTCCTTGTACTTAGGCCAAGGTTTTACTTTTCCATTTCCCCCATATTTTGCTGGGCCTATGCAAACAATAATTGCCATCCACACCGTTTTTACTGTATTTTTTTTTTAACTATTGTCCTTTTTTTTTTTTTTTTTTTTTTTGTCCCCAGATTCACAATACAGACCCAGCAAGGGTCTGGGTTGAGGTGCATATGGGGTGCATTTACTGTACCTCCTCTTTCTATACAGTCAGTGTAAAGAACACAGCCTGTGATAAGAATTGGGAGGCCAACTATTGTCCTTTAAAAAAGAATTGCTTACTAAACTTTCTGCTAGTGTTAATGAGTTCATTGGTGATTCAATAATTATTAAAAATATACTTGCCACTGAACTTTTTCTTTCCTTTCTCTTCCATCTATTTAGATTTTCTTTCAATTTTTTAACCATGTTGCTTTTGGTCTTTCTGAAACAAATATATTATGATCAGTTATGTCAACTATGTGATGCATTTTCTTTAAATAAATAAAAATATTATTAAAATAAATAAAATAGTGTTCTAAACTATCAAGAACCTAGTAATTAATCTAACAAGAGAGGTGAGAGACCTATACCACAAAAGCTTCAAAACACTCTACAAAGAAATAGAAGACCTAAGAAAATGGAAGAAGATTCCATGCTCATGGATTGGAATAATCAATATAATCAAAATGTCCATTTTACTTAAACTACTATATTGATTCAAGTGATCCCTTTTCAAATTCAGGCAATATCCTTCCAGTATAGAATAATCAAGTATAATATTTGCATTGAACCATAAAATACCTAGGATATGCAAGTCCATATTCAAAAACAAGAAACTGAGAGGCATCTCATTACCTAATTTGAAGCTCTCCTACAAAGCCATAGTGATCAAAACAGCTTGGTATTGGAACAAAGACAGGTTTCCCTACCAATTGGTCAGAATAGAATATCCAACGATAAACACTGATGTATATTGTCAATTGACAATACATCTTTGACATCAGAGTCAAGAATTTAAAATGGCACAAAGACAATATCTTCAACAACTGGTGTTGGAACAATTGGATAACCACGTGTAAGAAGTTTAAATTGACTTTTGTGTAAGGTGTGAGATATGGATCAACCTTTAAGTGAATTAAAGACCTTGAAATTAGGCCCAAATTCATAAACTTTATGAAGGGAAACATAGGCAGAATATTCCTAGATTGCAAAGAAATCTTCAATAATAGGATGCCAATAGCATCAAACCTGAATAAATGGGACTACATCAAACTAAAAATTTCTGTATGGCAAAATAAACATGGGCTAAAATTAGAAGATAGCTAACTGAATGGGAGAAAAAGTTTGCACTCAATGCATCATTTATAGGTTTAGTATTTAGCCAACAAATACATGAAAAAATGCTCAACATCACTTATCATTAGAGAAATCCACAAGTCAACAATGAGATCTCATCTTATACCAGGGAGGATGGTATATATCAAAATACTGAAAAAAAATCTCTTTTTTTGGTGTGGATGTAGTGAGAAAGGAACTCTCATCTACTGTTAGTGGGAATTCTGCCTGGTCCAACCTCTATGGAAAACAGTATGAAATGTTCTCAGTAAATTAAAAATTGAGTTGCTGTACACCCTAGCAACCCCTGTTTTGGGTATCTATCCCCAGGACAAATAACATTCATCTAAAGGGATGTATGTACACCACTATTCATTGCAGCACTCAGTACATTAGCAAGACTTGAAATCAACCTAAATGTTCAAGAGCAGACTAGTCGATCATGATGATGTGTTATATATGTACAATGGAATACTATTTAGCTGTAATGAATGATGCAATTGTGTAAATTGTATCTACATTGATGAAACAAAGATTAAGTAAGCAGAAGAAGGATAAATACAGAATAATATTTAGTATAACTGCATGAAGAAACACAAAATGGTCTAAAGGGGAATTATCTAGAACACCCTTTGCCCCAGAGTTTATCAAGGAATAGAAAAGAAACTGAGTGGATGAGGAGGAACACAAACATGAAAGTGTGTGTGTCAGGGGGGCAAGTTGTCTCAGGTTCACTATTGGTTTTAAAAAAGGACAGAACTAAATATCCAAGCCCAAGGCAACAACAATGTAAGCAAGAGACTCAAACTCTGACAATCTAAAGTTAAAATGGGTTTGTTATACTGCCAGACTAGGGGGTGGGCAGATGGTATGGATGCACTTGGGGAACATGGTGGAGAGAGATGGATTGACCCTGATTCATTATTTTCTTAAACTCAACTATGAAGTACTTTGTAAATCAAAACAGTTTCAATAAAATTAAATTAAAAAAATCAAGTAACATATTTACATTTAATTATACTTATATTTACTTATATTTGTAAATATGACTAATTCTCACACTAAGAAGTATATCTATTTAATCTAGATCTGTAAAAATATTTAATAACTGCTATTGTAGTTTAATAAATGTAAAACAGGATATTTTAAAGTTTTTAATATTCATAACTTTTAATGAACTATAATTTGCATTATGTTCTATAATAAAGTTTAAATATTTTAGAAAAATTAAGGCTGATATAATATAAGTGATTTTTTTGTTTTGTTTTTGTTTTTGGGTCATACCCGGCAGCACACAGGGGTTACTCCTGGCTCTACTATCAGAAATTGCTCCTGGCAGGCCCGGGGATCATATGGGATGCCGGGATTCAAACCACTGTCCTTCTGCATGCAAGGCAAATGCTTTACATCCATGCTATCTCTCTGACCCTTAAGTGGTTCTTATACTTTAATTTAGGTATAAACATTGATAAAAAATATACTCACATTTGAAAATGACTACATTTTATCTTAGGTGAAAATGAATTTAATAAGGCTTATTAGCCTTACAATAAATTTTACTTAATGATCAGTAAATACTAGAAGAGAGCAGTGGTATAATAGTCTTAAAATATTTAACTGATCATTTAACCAAACAAAATCAATGATTATTTTTCTTTCTGGCTACATGGAGAGGTGATGTAGAGGGGTATGTGTAATGCTGGGGATTGAACCTGTTGCTTCCAGGGCTCTAGGGTAAAATTTGACCTACAGTCCTTTGAGCTAGCTTCTTGGCCCAAACATTGGCTTTATAATCGTGTAATATTTATTCAAATGATTTAAAATTTATAAAATAGTGTCCATGACTACATAAAAATAAACACAACAACTGATCTCTAAAATAAAAATTCAAAGTAATATGTGGAGTAATAAAATAAAAATAATGAATCATGCCTAGCATTTTAAACACAATAACTTTTAAATCAGGATAAACATTTCAACCAGGATAAACAAGGGGATAGAAGCCATGTTGAATAATTATCATCATTACATATTTTAAACTACCAACAAAATATATGCAGTCATCGGGATTCATGAACTAATTTTACATGTGAAAAAATATAGGTTTTATTAAATCAAGTAAAAGAAGTGACTATTATTAATGAGTACTTACTATCCTTGAGTATTTCCTAAGGAAATCGCTTAGGGTCTAGAATCAGAGGTTAGTAAATGAAAATGCATCCCCAATTTTTTTAGCATAAATTAAAAAATGTTTATATTGTAAAACTGTGGTTAGACTTTATTGCCAAAAGATAAGGTACACTGTTTATGACATTCTTTACAATAAAGAATAATAAATCTTTACAATAGTGATTGTCTTTCATATTCTTCTGTAGCTGTTCAAATATGAACTTCTCATTAAAATATATGTCATAAAATTTATGTCATATATATGACCCTTGGGGGTCAAAAATTGAAAAACATGTGACATGTCCTAGAAGAATTTAGAGGGCAGAAGCCTTGCACTTGCCTGACCCAGGATGACTTGGATGACCTAGATACTATCCCCGGCATTCCATATGGTTTCCCCAAACCAGGAGCGATTTCTGAGCACATAGCCAGGAATAACCCCTGAGCGTCACAGGGTGTGGCCCAAGAATAAAAAAAAAATTAGAAAAACTAGGGATTAGTGCTTGCTTTGGCAGCACATATACTAAAATTGGAACGATACAGAGAATATTAGCATGACCCCTGCACAAGGATGACATGCAAATTTGTGAAGAAAAGCTAGGGAAATTAATTAAGTAAAAAGTTCATTGGGATTTGGAATCTTGTATTTCATCTTCAAAATTATTGAGTGGTTTAAATTTTGTAGAAAAATATGATATTAAAGTAAAAATATTTTATGTGAAAAAGTATTAGGGAGAATAAGAAATGTGTTGATACCTGTAATTTATTTCATACTGCATAGAAATATTAGTTGATAGATTATAAGACAATATAAAGTCAAGTGATAGAAACAACTATATAAAATTACAGATCTCCCATTATAATGTGTGCATCATGAGATGCCAAATTGAATGAATATCTCTAAATCTATACTTAAAATTTTTTTTATTAATTATCTAGTTTTCTTGGCAGGATGATTTCTTCAATCTGAAGTTAAAGTCAATAAAAGTACTACAATAACTCAAACTGTTGCTTCACTTAGCACTAGAAACAAAAGAATAAAAATGACATGAAATTTTAATTATGAAAAAATTTCCAATTGAACAAAGGGAAAATTATTTCATAAAATAAATTTATAATAATTAATTACCTGAGAATTTGTTTTACTCTCCCAAAGCAGCCCATACACAGATTACTCAGACATGTGCAGTAGTAATTAAATTCAGTTACCTCTGATATTTAGCCAACATTCACTCTACACATATTTTTCAATTTAGATAATATTACTTGAAAAACATGACTTGCCAAAAGCAGATTCTAGATGTAGTAGAAAAACAGAATAGTACTATTTTTAGTAAAAACTTGAACTTGTAATTAAACGCATTCCACAAATCTCCAGACCCAGAAGGATTTACTGGCAAATTCTCTGTACCAATCTTTTTCTTTAAATTTTATTTTATTGAAACCATTGTGATCTACAAAGTCCTTAAACATTGAATTTCTGATATACAGTGTCAGGGCCATTCCCACCACCAGTGTCAACCTTCCTCCACCAATGAACCCAGAGCACATTCTATACCATCATCCTTTGCCCTCTGGCCTGTTAGTATAAGAGATCCATTTAAGTTTAGATTGTTAAATTTAGGTTTCTTGATTCTATTGTTGTTGTCTTTGTCTTAGATATTTAGTTCTGTCCTTTTTTCTTCATAATGAATCTGAGACTACTTGACCCTGGACCCCAGCCTTTCCTTTTTTCTCTTTATTTTTAATTTTATAGAAAACTGCAGAAGGCAGAAGTACTAGGCGCTCCCGTGGCTCTGTGTCTTGCTTCAACAGTGTTGGGACGGAACAGACCCGGGGACGCCCCACCGAGTCCTCCACCTTCCTTTTCCAACCTTTTTTTATTTCCAGTTGCAACCTTCGGGACCAACACCTCGGCCACCCTCTTCCCACCCGGGACCACCCAGCGTCGATTTTTGAGGCTCCAGCTGTCACTGCCGATCAAGCCCAGCCGTGAGCTCCCAGATCCGCCAGAATTATTCCACCGACGTGGAGGCCGCCATCAACCGCCTGGTGAACATGCACCTGCGGGCCTCCTACACGTACCTCTCTCTGGGCTTCTATTTCAGCCGCGACGCCCTGGAGGGCGTGGGCCACTTCTTCCGCGAGCTGGCGGAGGAGAAGCGCGAGGGCGCCCAGCGCCTCCTCAAGATGCAAAACCAGCGCACCGGCCGCGACCTCTTCCTGGACGTGCAGAAACCTTCCCAGGATGAGTGGGGTAAAACGCAGGATGCCATGGAAGCTGCCTTGGTCCTGGAGAAGAACCTGAACCAGGCCCTGTTGGATCTGCATGCCTTGGGCTCTGCTTGCACTGACCCCCACCTCTGTGACTTCCTGGAGAGCCACTTCCTGGACAGGAGGTGAAGCTGCTCAAGAAGATGGGCGACCACCTGACCAACATCCGCAGGCTGGCGAACCCCCAGGCCGGTCTGGGCGAGTACCTCTTCGAAAGGCTCACCCTCAAACACGACTAGGAGCATCGGAACCCCTGTGGCCTTTGACCTTCCTGAGTGGTGCCCCCTGGTCTGGCCTGAGTCCTCCTGGCTGTTTCGGAGCAGCCTCTGTGGTGTGGACCAAATAACCAATAAAGTTTTTGCAGTGAAAAACAAAAAAGAAAAAAGAAAACTGCAGAAGTATGGGGTAAAACAAAGTAACCAATCCATGACCCAAGGTTCTATGAAAAAGTTGGGAGCCCCCATTTAAAAAATAAAAAATAAAAAAAATTTTAAAAAGAAGAGAAAAAAGGGTGGGTATGTGTGGTAATGTTGTTGTTGTTGTTGTTGTTGTTGTTGTTTTTCCTCATAGGTGCAGCAAAAATTAGGGAAAATAGAAAGGAAAAATATTTGGTCTAAAAACTGGGAGACTCTACCTATGAAACACACTACAATAGACTAGAGGCTCCAGGCATACTAAGTTATCTAACCCCAAGTCTTTCTTCGTGGTCCCAGTAAGAGTTCTTAATCACAGTTGTCATAGTTAGGTTTCTATAATTAAAGATCTTGTTTATTCACAGATCCTATGTTGAAATCAGGTGTCATGGAACATCTTGTGGTTTCATCTCATCATTAGGTAGAAATGCAGGGAAACCTGTCTTAAAAGCAAGTTGTTGACAACTAAGTTTGTCAGGATGTCATATGAACCCAATCTGGAGCAAGTCAATGCCAGAGCAGCATTAGGGTTTCCCTAGTAGAAGTGCCATTCCTGGTGCTGGAGCAAAAACCTGCCATTCCATAGATGAGTCCCGGTTCAGTGGTGAATGGCCAATGTCCAATCGACTAATGCCTAAGTCAAGTCACTATGACAGATGTTCAGGGTGAAAGGCCCCACTGCAATATAAAATTTATAAGTTTTTATTCATATTAGATAAGAACCTATTTCTGTACATGATATTTCCCCCATTTTAATGTGCCTATGCAAAAAGGAACAATGCCACATGATGCTACTGGTGCATATGGGGGGTAAAATTAACAAGTTAAACAATCTAAATAACCTGGTTCTAACATGAATTTGAAACTCAACAGAAACTTATCTACTAGAATTTCCTACTAAACAGATCCAAAAAAAGGAATGGGGAAATGCTTCTACATAAAGAAATAGACAATACGACTTATGCCTATTAAATAAATACATCTAAAAAGATATGCAAAGGAGATATACACATCTCCTTTAAGTCTTTTGAATTGTCTGGGGAAGGGGATAAAACCCGAGCACAGCTTCAATCTGCGACATGGTCTTGTGGAGTCTGAAAAATGGCTCCCAGCAGGCACACATCAGGAAATGTCCTAGAGCTGGGGGTTTCTCAAAAACTGAATCTGGTAGCGAGCAACAGTCCACAACAAAGGGAGGTGTGTGTGTGGGGGGGGGCATGGAGAACAAATCAGCAGCAGCGGCAGTGGCAGCTTTTTCTCAAGCTGAGGCAAGGCTGGCTGGGAATCTGTCTTTTAGTTTTGGAAGCTGATTGGCAGCTGGTTGGGACTTTCCAGTTCCTGAGGTGTTAAGAACTGAGGATAAAAAAGGTTTAAATGGGGAGAAATAACAGATGGGAGTGGTGATGTTTGAGAGAGTGAAGGGCTAGAAAAGGGAGGCATATATAAACAGGAGGAAGGACTATATACAACATAGACATTATGTACAGACGAACATTAGATGACATTGAGGTGGCCAACACATACATTCACACATACACAACAATAGACAATAAGGATTGATCCATAGGTTGCAGTTGAAAAGTTGACCCAGGTAGAAAGGGTCAGAATGCTTAAAATGTATAAAACCAGCAAGTCAAATGAAAAGGTTTTTTATTTTCTAGGCAAAGCATCATTGGTGAGCTTAAATTTTTACAGATAAAAGGCCTCCTGAGTTAGAAAGTGTATAGAGCATTCTTAAAACAGTCATAATTTACAATTCTAAAATATTAAGCAATAGTAATGAGCACTGTAAGAGTAGTCTACACATATATTGAGCATCCAGGTTCCTTTCCTTAAGGAAACTGAAGTTATTATTATATTTTTCTTGTGTTTTTTTGGGCCACACCTGATGACACTCAGGAATTACTCCCGACTATGCTCTCAGATACCGTTCCTGGCTTGGGGGACAATATGGAACGCTGGGGGATCCAACTGCGGTCCATCCTAGGCTAGCGCATGCAAGGCAGACACCTTACCACTTACGCCACCACTCTGGCCATGCAAACTGAAATTATAAGCGTTATAATATAATAGTAAACTAACTTGAATTAAAAATAAATTGCAATAACATAATGAATGAGCACTGTAGCAGGAATCTATGGCATCCAGTTACTTATTCCAATATTATTTTCATACCAAAATTTTACAAAGACTTTTCCAGAAAATAAGAAAAGAGGGGCCTTCTTTCTAGATCACTTTATAAGGCCAGAATAAATATTTACAAAACCTGACAAGAACATAAGGAATCAAAATTTCACACCATTCACCTTACTATGCAGATGTAAAAATTCTAAATAAAGTATTAAAGGATATTTAATAAGATATAAATTATGTCATGCAGTATAATATATAACAACATAGTGAATTTATATAAAATGATAATAGAAATTTAATTTATTAATTTAATTGATAATTGAATTTGTTCAAGATATAAGAGTTGATTTTGTCTTTTAAAATGGATCAGTGTGACTTACAACATAACAGAATGAAGGAGAAAACACACTCGATCATCTATATGTACAAAATGTATTTAATAAAACTAATTGACAGTTCATGGTATAAAACCTTATAAATTAGAAATATAAAGGTAAATCACTCATACCCCAAACTCCCTGTTCTAAACTACTATTTTGTTGGTTTGCCCTAGGAAGAGAATCAAGGAGTGATGTGTCAGATGCAGTTCAGTTCTTAATGGGAAGAGGGAGGATCCCTTTGATTTCTCACTCTCTGGTCAGGGTTACTCTGAAATATGCTTTTCTCTTCCTCCCAGACTTCTTCAGACCACTGAACTCCAATTGCTCTCTCTGCAAGCTACTAACTGGTCTCTTTACTCTTGACTCATCTCTCTGTGCAACAATCTTCTCCCCAAGATTTACCCAACCACTTCTGCCACTCTATCTTAATATCTTATTCTGTCTAATCTAGGGAAACGTCCTGGTTTCACTTCCTTTGTTGTGGCCTGGAAATTTTCTATCGTTAATGAGTTGATTTTGGGGGTCCTCACTCATTCCTTTTTGTGGAGCTAAATAAACACCTAGAGGATAAGTAAATCTTTTATTTGGAAGTTGTTGGCATGACAGCTCTCATCAGCCAACTGGTTTTTTTCTGAGGAGTCCTAAATTGGATAGTAGGACAAAACTCAGATAAACTATTGTTTATTCATCAAACCCTGACTATTTGGATTGTCGCAGGAACTATTATTTGACTTCCTGAAGCAATTGCTATATGTGGTTTCTTGTCTCTTTGGAGCTAGTTACTTACCTCGAAGGCTCAACAGAATTAAAGACAACTGGAATTTTGCTCAGAGAATACTGTGGCTGGTTAGATTGTTATCCTGACAATTTAAAACGTTTTCCTTATCAACAATAAGGCTATGTTACTTTTCTATCATACTTGTGTGTTCATTAGAGTAGCACTTTTAATTTCTTTTAAGAGTTTTTCCTTTCCATTCCAAACTTGACTAGTGGCTAGACACAGAAGATCTAGCTTTGGGTCCATCTCAGCTTTTCAATTTATCTAATAAAGCTTAACATCTAGTTAATTGATTTCAAGTGAGAGGATTACAACTCTTTTAATTGAATACTCACTCAGAGACCTTTGCAGGGTTTTAATTTCACTCAGAGACCTTTGCAGGATTAATCAATGGGATTTAATTTCAGCATTTTTGTGTATTTCCTATAAAAATGAGAGACTTGGAAAGCTCATTGATCTTTCATGATAGAACACATAAATTATTGATTAAGTTGGCAGTCTTCCATATCAATTTAAAGTGTCACCCACTCCCAATTTTAATAGTAATAACTACTGATCACAGATCACTAAAGCAAATGTGTTATTAATAAACAAGTTTGAAGCATTATAAAATTACCAAAATGTGACACAGTATGAACTCAGACTGTTGGAAATGGCACTAACAGATTTGCTCATTTAGGGTTAGTACAAACATTTGTTAAAAAAAAAAGTGGAATTTGTAGTACAAGGCTATCTCTGCTAGAAGGTGTTGGTAAGCACCATGAGGACAAAACTTCATAGAAAACCTATATGGCTCACTATTTTGGCTTCAGAATTGCAGCACAGTACCTAACAGTGTAAGAGACCTAATTTGAGTTTGTTGTTGACTAATTTTGAGGCAATGAAGCTATAGTCTTATTGAAAATAAATTGAGCCACATCTGTAAAATATGAAATTCCTTTTTCCTTGGCTGTTACTAATGTATTTTTCCTATGTATGTTAATATATAACAGAACGCAGTAAATTATTGTTATTAAAAGTAAATTCAAATAATAGCTAAAAAAACAACAATTTTACTCAATTATACCTATGAAAAAACTGTTGAAATTAAATTCCATTGATTAATCCTGCAAAGGTCTCTGAGTGAAATTAAAACCCTGCAAAGGTCTCTGAGTGAGTATTCAAACTGTTAGGCCCCTTCCATTCTGGCAAATATTGGCAGTTGTGATGGTTTGTACTAGAAGAGTGAACATAGTCTGTGAATTAGTGGGAGCAAATTTGGGGAGGAAAACTCAAGTTTGGCCATTCACCATTATTGTATAGTAAGCCAATTGATTATATGGGTCTTATTCCACTTCTTTTAAACCTGATTTCACTACTGGGGAAGAGGCAAGTGAAACTTGAGTTTCACGAGATAAATGCATCCAAATATTATACAAACATGGAGAAATCTATATTTAGTTTATTTATCTGTAAAGTTGGCATGATATAGCTTATCTCTCATGATGATGAATAAAGCTGGAAGCAGATGAATATCCTGTTTTCTTCAAAGAGGAAGGGTGGGAGATAGCCTCGCACCCCCAAATCTGAAAGCCCTGGGCACATTGTAGAGGTGAGCCAACCTGGAGATGTAATCTCATGATAATATAATCTTTTTATTTTCTAGTATCACTGTTTTACTTCCACGAAGAGTGTCTTTGTTCATGCTCTTAGTATAAATAACCAATGTTAAACATACTTTATTGGGTAAAGAAAATACACAAAGTATATGCACCTGGTATAGGTGAGAAAGAGCAACATTCCATTTATGAACTAAAGATATGAGGCGAAGGATCCAATGGGTCACACCATAAAATGTAAGGTTGGGTAGAAGTGGGACTTTGTGAGTGGAAGAAACACATTGTAGTGTGAGCTTTAGTTGCACTATGTGTGAATTGTTCCAAATCCTTCAAGCTTCCTGCCAGGACACTGAAATACTTTGGCTCATTATGGAATTTGGATTTGAGACAATTTGCTCTAAAGGGGGTTTGGCATATATAAGTCATTATTATTAATAAACACTAGGTGAATGCCAACCATATGCCTAATGCTGAAATAAAGTTTTTTATTTACTTTTGGATAAATTGCCAAGTAAAGGAGAATGAAACCCAGCTCCTTGTTATCCCAGAGGAAATACTTTCATAGTTTTCCTTGCTCTACATCCACGTCTTTGAGCCCCCAGGTGTGTTTTCCGAGGGTCTTTTCTCTTTCAAGAGAGCATTCCAAAACATTGTAAGTGGTGACTTTAAACTTTTCATCCCTTTAATTATGGAAAGAATGGATTTTAGAGACGAATATAAGTGTCACCTGACATACTCTTTGGTCAGACTTCTTATAGGATGACTCACTTCATTGTGGCTGACTTTTAATGCTATGGGGGCATGCAACAGGGATACTTCTAAATGACTGCTCTTGAATAACATGGATGAGTCTTTAAAATATATAGTAGAATGAGCTATTTTTAGTGTATTTATCCCATAATGTCTACCTGCATGTTTTTCTGTCTATATACAGGATCACATATGGAAAACAAGGAAAAGTTTGGTTCTCTATGAAGAAGAGGCAAAAGGTGATGAAAAACATTCTCTTTTTTTTTATAGTGGTGACTTGCATTTAGGATAATTGATACCCAAATAAGATAGTTTATTTTTTTAAAGCAAGAATTGGTTCCTTTAAGTGGCACTGATCCTCATTAAAATGATTGGGTAAGAACTAGAAAAAGAATCATAGGAATATGTCCAACTGGGAGGGGAGAAAGCTGAAGCTTACCATGTTTTCATGATGATACTTTATCTGAGAATATCTAAGCACCTCACAAACAGATGTTTAAGGGAGAATTAACTAACAATTTACAAAATAAAATGACAAGAAGAAATAAGAAACTAAAAAAGACAAGCTTACGTATAGTCTTACAAGAGCTAAGGGTGCATTGAGCACAAGGAATCCATATTTCTCTTAGTGTATCTTACATGCCAGTTTCTTCTCTCACAATAGGCTACATAAGTTATCCTTTATGTTTTTTTTAAATATAAATTACTGGGGCCAGAGCATACCATATCACACCACAAAGACTGGCATACATCACAAAGAAAAAGAACAACCAGTGCTGGTGGGGATGTGGGAGAAAGGAACTCTTTTTCATTTCTGGTAGGAATGGTGTCTAGTTCAGCCCTTATGGAAAACAATAGGAGATTTCTCAAAAACCTGGAAATTGAGCTCCTGTTAGATCCAGCTTACCACTCCTAGGGATATACCCTAGGAATACAAGAATACAACACAAAAATCCCTTCCTCACACTTATATTCATTGCAGCACTATTTAGAATAGCCAGACTCTGGAAACAATCAAGATGCCCTTCAACAGATAAATGGCTATAGAAACTGTGGTACATATACACAATGGAATATTATGTAGCCGTCAGGAGAGATGAAGTCATGAAATTTTCCTATACATGAAATCTATTATGTTGAATGAAATAAGTCAGAGGGATAAAGAGACACACAGAATAGTCTCCCTCATCTATGGGTTTTAAGAAAATTAAAGACATTGAAATAATTCCCAGAGATAAGGGCCAGAAGGACTGGCTCAAGATATGAAGCTCACCACAAAGAGTGGTGAGTGCAGTTAGAGAAATAACTATGCTGAGAACTACCATAACAATGTCAGTGAATGAGGGATGTCAAAAGCCTGTCTAGAATACAGGCAGGCGGTGGCAAGGGAAGAGATGGGAGCCCATTGATGATGGGAAGGTTGCACGGTGAGGGGATGTTTTCTTGTTATGACTAAAACCCAACTACAATTATGTTTTTAATCACAGTGTTTAAAGAAATTATAAAAATTAAAAAAGAGGGGCCCGGGAGATAGCATGGAGGTAAGGCGTTTGCCTTTCATGCAAAAGGTCATCGGTTCGAATCCCGGTGCCCCATATGGCCCCCCGTGCCTGCCAGGAGCAATTTCTGAGCATGGAGCCAGGAGTAACCCCTGAGCACTGCCAGGTGTGACCCAAAAATCAAAAAAAAATTAAAAAAGAATGAGGTAATTAAGTTATTGTTTGAAGGGTTAGTAAGCTCTTGTTGCTAGTTGATCATTTTGTTACTTTTTTTGTTTCTGAACATTAGTTTCTTTCAGACACACATTGGTATCTACATTGGTGTATTTCTATGATTATGACAGTATTAAAAATGGAGAGATTGGAATAATATCACAGTAGGTAGAGCATTTGCCTGGATGTGTCTGACCTGAATTCAATCCTAGACACCCCATATAATTCTCAAGCACCTCCAGGAATAACCATTGAGGACATATCCAGGAGTAAACCCAACCACTTCCAAGTGAAGCTGCAAAACAAAACAAAGCAAAACAAACAAAATAATTGTTGCTTGACCACAATCAAGAAATGCTTAGCATATTGCTGATACTATGGCTTTTGTGGGGCATGTTGTCAGCTTTCAGGGTTTCTGGAAACTGGAGAAGGTGGATAGGGAGATTGCCTACACTCACTCCAAAGAAGTCCTGGTGATGTCAGCCTGACTATTGGCATACAGGAGTTTTGGTCAGGTTGGTGTCTCTGCAGACAACTGTAAGTGAGTAATGAAGCAGAGCCATTGGCAAAGTGAAAATTGTGGGTGATAGGTGCAGCAAGCTTGGCTTTGGCAAGTCAAGGATTTGTTCCACCCTGTACTCCTGAGGTTGCCCACTTTCAGTTGTGTGGACTACCCATAATTTTTTATGGCTTCACTTACATTTCTTTTGAGAAGAGAGTGAGTCTATGGATTTGGCCAAATGCAGACATGGTGACTGCATTTGTTAAGTTATTCTTTCCTGACATAACTTGAGAAGTTATATTTAGAGCCGACTTCCCTGCCATTCCATTTCTGCTTAGCCCATCAAGATACATGAAAGTTTATTACTAAAAATCATTTATTTATTCTCTTATTCAACAAATTTTCACTCTACTAAGTACACAGCAGAATGACCTGATATCAGTATTAGTTGTGATCCTTTCAATCTCCCCAAATCCCTGCAAAACATTTTACCTTTTTTTAAAGAACCAAAAAGCTTATAGTCATCAGAGATACTACTAAATTGTTGAAATCTCTTCCCCATTTATAGTTAACCAATGGTTTTTCTCTCACTTAATACAAAGACCAGTCTTTTGGGTAGCTTCAAAGTAGTGATTTGTCTCTACTTCCTCCTTAGTTTTCTCTTTGGAAAGCTTCACTTTTTAATTTTTTTCTTCTCCATTAAAGTTCCATATCCCTCTGACTTTAATATATTCAAACTTCCTGACTTAGAATGATTCTTGCTGGCTCTCACATACTCTCTTTACCTACTTAACACTTTTTGTTTTTTTTTATATAAAATGTTTAATTTTAAACAATGTTATTTATAGAACTACTCATAATACAATTACTTCTGGCATTCAATGTTTCAACATCAATACTACCAGTGTAGCATTCCCTCAACCATTATCCCCAGTTCCCAAACTTGCTAAAGCCTCTATGTTGGCAGGTATGAATAATTTACTTAGTTGATACAATAAATGGTAATGTAATTGTTAAAAGAAAAGTCATTTAAAGAAAAAATTTGAAACTGCCATCTCCTAATAGGGTCACATACCATTGTCTGAAGGTTTACTAAGCTGTTTGTTGCTAGTTGAAGATTGCATTGTTAGTATTGTTTGTTGAGTTTATGTAGTTTCTATGATAATTTTACAGTGAGTTGGTATATTCTTATTGGGAGGAAAGTATCAAAATTATGGAAATGTTGTGTGGATGTGTAAGCAACTGCTGGTCCTGGACTTTGAGGATCTGCTGAGATGGGTCAATGAGCTCAAATGGTGACAATGGTGGTTCTTGGACACGGCTTCCAAGATTTCTGGAAATACAGAGGTATGATGGGAGACAGCCTGCCCTGGATCCAAAGAGTTTTTAAATGCCAGTCACAAAACCAGCATACCTGGATTTTACTTATTTGTTTTTGAGATCTGAGCCTTCTTAGGTTTCTTCCATTCATTAGCCCAGCACCTAGCAATTTAGCTCAGCCTTCTCCTCAACTTCATGGCATGCAATTCTGGTATTCCCAGAAATAACTAGTATTTGTATTATTGATTCATGTTTGCTATTAACATCTATATTTAGAAAGATATTCCTATCATGTAATCTCATCACATTATTCAAAAGTAGAACTTAATATCAGGTGCTCAGAATGTACTCAATGTTTTTAAGAATGAACAAACACTTCAAATTTGTTTTTCATTGTTTTCCAGGCTGAATAGTAAAGATAAAAGGTAAAATACTGGAACTGGAGCAGTGGCGCAAGGTGTAAGGCATCTGCCTTGTGCACCCTAGCCTAGGACAGACCGCAGTTTGATCTCCCGGCGTCCCATATGATCCCCCAAGTCAGGACTATTTCTGAACACATAGCCAGGAGTAATTCCAAAGCGTCACCAGGTGTGGCCCAAAAACAAACAAACAAACAAATAAATAAAAAAAGGTGAAATATCAGCGAAGAAAGGGGAAGGGAAACTGGGGAAACTCAGTGGTGGGAAATGGTCACTGGTGAAGGGTGGTGTACGTTGTGAGACTGAATCCCAATCATGGGCAATTTTGTAATTATAGTGAATTAAAGGGAAAATTTTCAAAGGTGAAATATTAAAGAAAGAACAGAAGTTGGAGTCAGAAGGGGAAAATGCCAATTTCTTGCATACTACGCATGTGTCTTTCACAAAGGTGCTTACTAGCTCTATTGCAGACTTGATATTTTATGTACATGACATTACTTAATTCTCACAAAAAGGTTAAAAATTGATACTATTTTTACCTTATAGATAAGCAAATTGAAAGGTTGAGAAGTCACAAAAGTAAACAAGTGATTGTGAGAACAATAAAGTCCCAATTGTCTTGTGATATCTGTGATATAATGATCTGATATGACCTTTATCATTTAATATCTGTGAGCTTTAATTTTACCATAATTTTGTAAGTCATTTTACCATGAAAGCCTATATTTTATAATCTCTTTCCCTTGGTTCTCTTTACTTGTTCTGTCACTATCAGAGCAGATGATAAAGGCAAATTCTTCCTAGAATTTTTTTGGTTGGATTGGGTCAGACATTTGTCAAATTCACAGTTTTCCTTTGCCTAAAACTTGGAACTGAGAACAATAGCTAATTACTATTCCTCACAAGTCTGTGGTTTGGCAAGGTGGTCACTGTGCTTTGTGTCACTGAGATTTGTGCATGTGGCACTATGATGTGGAAGGGTTAGAATGAACTGATAGTCTCAAGGAGTCCCAGTTTGTGCCTTGCAGTAAATGCTGACTGTAGTCATGAGAATTCTCCATGAGCTTCCTCACAGCCCTCTCAGGCACATCAGGAGGGGGAAACAGGTTTCCTGAGACCTCATTTTAAAAGTCTCATAACATCTTTCCCACATATATCATGGCTAGAGTCAGTGATGAGGCAGCCCACATTCCAGAAAAATAGGCATTCCCTTTTAAAGGCAGGGCCCAAGTTTCATTGCATAGGGACTTGGGAGTATCATTGTGTTTTCAAAAATTAAATATAATGGAATATGATACAACCACCAAAATATTTACACAAGTTTTTGTCATTCATGTAAAAAAACAGATATTGATTAAAAAAACAGAAGGCAATGATATGTGCTATTATTCTTCAAACACTTAGAAGCAAACAAACCAGAGTCAAGAAAAACACAAAGTCAATGAAATGAAACCCAAGAAAAGTAAAAGAAATGGGAGAGAGAGCTTTGGGGTGTTTCCAGCAGCAGCAGCACTAACAGGAGACTGTCTTGGAGACACTTTCATGTCTTTTGGTGCTTGGGACCAGAGGAACTGCTTCTTAATCTTTCTTAACTTCCTACTTGTGGAATTCCTTCTCGCTAGATGCAGTCCCCAAGATACTGATTGAGCTTTGCAGTAGTAGTGGGAAAGGGTGCTGTATTGCCACCATTTTTGTTTGTTTCTGATAAAATTTCCAGTAAAATACTTTAGGGCAAAGGCAAGCAGGCTGTCCACTCTGGGTATCTTGAAGTGAGAGGTTGAGGCCCATGCACTGTGAGGGAATGGTGGCCAGCACAGAGATATGTCTGGTACAGGAACAAAGAGCATTCGGTGGGTGGAGAAGGAGCATGAGGTAGGGGTGGGGCAGTGAGAAGGAAGTAGAGTCAGTTCCCATCCCAAATCCTTGTGAGTCTAGCAAGGAATGAAACTCTTTAGCTTCCTAGAGCTAGAAGTCCCCATATCAACTTAGCAAAGGGAATGCTCTTGCCTTTTATATTTTTAGTCTCTGGGGGTGATTATCCTTGCAAGGAAAGAAAGAATTCTTGAAGGTTCTGCACAAGGCTGTTCACTTCTTGATGATTTTTTTTTCTTTTTTTTGTTTTTGTTTTGGGTCACACCCAGTGATGCTCAGGTTACTCCTGGCTATGGGATGCCAGGGTGGTGTCAAACTGATGTCCGCCCAAGTCATGCAAGGTAAACGCCCTACTGCTTGTGCCACCATTCCACCCCCCCCCCCTTATTGATGATTATTGACTGAATAGGCTTGAGAGGTAGCCTCCTGATACCTCCCATATCACAGGCCCAGGAACCCTGGAAATCTCATCATTTTATCTTGTCTTTACAAAATGCTTTTGTGGAGAACTCACTCATTCACCTTCATACTTTTGGAAACCTGACATTATGCTTCTATACATCTGATTATTTCAGTGAAATAATAATGTTTTTAATTTCTATGTATTAACAACTTTCTAGGAAGTTCTTTTGACACTTTATTAGACTGACATGCTCTTAAACATTTCAGTGAAATTATGTTTTTAGTTCCTATGTATTAACAACTTTTTAGAAAGTTCTTTTGAATCTTTATTAGACTAAATTTTTTTTGGTTGTTGGTTCACACCCAGCAGCACTCAGGGGTTACTCCTGGCTCTATGCTCAGAAATTGCTCCTGGCAGGCTTGGGGGACCATATGGGTTACTGGGATTCAAACCACCGTCTTTCTGCATGCAAGGCAAACACCTTACCTCCATGCCATCCCTCCAGCCCCTTTATTAGACTCAAATTTGAGGATTTCAGACTACAGAAGGCAGATATAGCAGAATATTTGGGTGGGGGAGAGGAGGGTATTTTCAAATGGTGTTCAGGGGACCCATATCCATCTCCAAGCATTATTTTGTCAATTGGACATGGGTTTTATTCTTAAGGACTAAGGACATGTTGCTGCTTAAATTCTGCTGGGGATACCACTAGAGTAACATTGGTGTGGTACAGTGAGGACTATATGGTACCAGAGATTGAACAAGAGTTCAGCACAAACATTGTCTAGATTATCTTCCCAGCTCTGAGAATTCCTTGTTTTAGTGGCGAAAGCCAAAGCTATGAAGTAGGGTGATTTGTTTAAGTCACAGCGTGAATTAGTAATTCACTGGGCATCACCATTCATTGAGCATCACTTTGAGCTGACCTTGTCTGAATGACCTTCCTTCAAAGACATCTACACAGGGGTAGGGGGGTCCTGCTCAGCTTCAGATGGAGTTTGGTTAGAGAGAAAGGAGATGAATGGTAATATCTTCCAGATGTCAGAAAGATGACGTTACTTCTGCAATTTAATTGCTTGTAATAATGAAGGGGTTGAGAGAAGTAGGGAGTAATTAAAGATTCTGAGTAAAGCAGAAGTTCAGGTTTAGCAAGTTAATGAGATTGGCAGGAGAAGAGTACAGAGAACTGCAAGCCACAACCACCTTCTCTTTTTGAGAAGAATGCCACTACGGTGACTATTTTTATAAACCTCAACTATGGTTTGACAAAGAAATAAAAACATATCTTTAAAGAAAAACATCACATTTACTTAGCAATTTATTTTTATAAACCTTAACAATGGAATAAAAATAAATCTACATGCCTATCTTTTAAAATGGTCCTTTGGGAAAGAATGAAAGTACCAATAACTGGAACTCTAGTAGAAAATCTTATTTATAATATGCCTCAAGAGAGAACAATGATTTTTATTTTGCTGTGTGGTATATGAATCTGTGGGGTTTAACAGTTTTAATTTTGCTACATATTCACTCCCTTTATCCTCATCTCCAATCCTGATGCTCCCTTCATCATCTCTAGTCCATCTGTGAGTCAATTCTTATGCCCTTAAATGGAAGAATAGTAAAAATTGTCATGAACTATTGCAGTTTTGAAATTCTGTTTCTTTGTCATGAGTGTCTCTTATCACACATGCCTATCAAATGTTATTTTATTAATTGACTAAGTGATTGGTGGAAGAAGAATAAGAACAGTTTAAATAAGAAAGATAAGAAAGAGCATTTACTTCTACTATTGCCCCTGAATAATTAGATGAAAAAGAATTCTACTGAGAATCATCACTGAATTCTAAGTGACTAAATGATAGCATTCTTGGACAATGGATGGACGCAGGGGGTTTTGGAAGAGGAAAGGAAGGATGGTGGATACAAGGTTGGAGGGTGGAACGATGAATAAAAGATGGGTAATGGATGGATCTGTGGTAGATCGATGAATTAATTATTATCCAACTAACAGATGGGTGGAAATATATATAATATATATAGATAAATATATAAATATAGATATATCTATATATTTATATATAATATATAATATATTTATATATTATATATAGATATATCTATATATATTTCCACCCATCTGTTAGTTGGATAATAATTAATTCATCTATCTACCACAGATATATAGATAGGCCTTTTAGTTATATCTATTGTAACTCTATCCATCAATGTAAAAAGACTTTTTTCTAAAAAAAAGCACTATTTTATTTAAAAACTCATAAAATTTCCAAGCTGAAGCAAAAGTGACTAATCTATAAACTCACCGTTTATGTACCCAAATAATATACATTGCTTAAAATTTGCAAAGAATATATGAAATTTTTGGTGATATCTTGATGTAGTTAATTAAGGGGAAATTTAAATGTTATTAATATTGAATAAAGGCATCATAAATTTACTTATTTAAAGTTCACAGTTTAGAGAGGACATTACAGAAGGTGAGTTTTCATTCCTTTTCATATAGCAGATCTGGATTCAAATCTCCACCACTACATGTGATCCCCTGAGAACTTTTAGGAGTTCTTCCTGAACACAAATGCAGGCAGGAATAGTCTCTGAAGCACCACCAGGTATAGACCCAAGCCAAAAATTACTATAAGACAAATAAAGTTCAGTGGGTTTCAACAAATTTATATAATTTTAAATGATCACAACAGTTTCATTTCTTTTTTCTTTTTTAAAAGGAAGGAGGAAATGAAGTTACAATGAAAGAAGGGGAAAGAGAACCAATATTTGTGACCTGTGTGTCAAAGCATATTTTAAAAACACAAATTGCTTTCCAGCAATTCTTTGCTATCACAACAATTTTAGAGCATTTTTATATCCAACTAACAAGAAACATTTGGCATCTCTGAGAAGTCATTTTCTATGCTTCATCACTTCCCTGATCCTAGGAAATAATCAATGTGCTTTATTTTTCAATAAATTTTCTTTATTTTTATGTGTCATATAAAATAGTATTAAAAGTGAAATCATGCCAATCATAAAAGATATAATTTACACTAATGATACACATGGGAATATTTATATCTCTAATGTGAAGGAGTCACATCTAAATATTAAAGTTTATTGTCTTCAATCATTTCTAGTGATCTTTACTTCACAACTTTCTGCACTGATATTATGTTAGTGTTTTGTAAAACAAACAAACAGAAAAGATTTTATTCCTGTTTCCCTTTGCTTTTGCTGCTTTACAGGAGTCACAGACTTAATTACAACCTTTGTATAGTTACATCAAGAGTAGTTTTATTATTCATATTTTAAAGTACTTAGAATATTTGGATCATCTTGCTATTGCTATGAAATGATTGCAATCTTTGTTTTTACTAAGTTCAGGTTGAAATGTTCCTACTTCATAATGAGCATCTCTCTTTTATGTACATGTGGCTTAACCTTTTAGTTGTATTTTCCTCATCCCTTACATAAATTTATTTCAGCTTAAAGATGAAATACTGCAGAAGGACTTTTAAAATTTTTCTGTAATATAAACACTATATACAACTCAATGTAGACATATAGGTAAGTAGAATACAATCTGACCAAATTATTATGGATGCATTAGCTAGACAAAAATGAAAGAGAAAATAGAACATTAAAAATTTAAAACTGGGGCCCGGGAGATAGCATGGAGGTAAGGCGTTTACCTTTCATGCAAAAGTTCATCGGTTCGAATCCTGGTGCCCCATATGGTCCCCCGTGCCTGCCAGGAGCAATTTCTGAGCATGGAGCCAGGAGTAACCCCTGAGCGCTGCCGGGTGTGACCCAAAAACAAAAAAAAACAAACAAAAAAAAATTTAAAACTATGTGGAATTACAGCATCAGTTTGCCTTTTTTCTAACTTGCTGACAGATAAAAGTTGAGGCATTTGGACTCTCTTTTTTGTTCTTTGGAGTTCCTTATAGATAAGGAACTGTCTTGATTGTGAGGACTAGGCAAACACTATCAGAATTATGGCTGTTTATTAAATAGGGGAAGGAGCCTCACTGATCCAGCACTCAAGAGGGATTGTCTAGGAATTTATCTTGAACGCCTCCCCCAGGTGCTCCTAGCACATAAGCAAGTCCAGAGCCCTTGAAAGAAATCAGAAGAGAAGGGAGAGGGTTGAGGTTCACACTAACCTGCTGACCGGCTCTCCCACAGTACCCTCCTCTTCCAAAGCTTCACTGAGTGACTACAGCTTGGCAATGTAATTCCTAGACTGTTGCCAGAAAGGTTTCCTGTACTTCAAACAGAACCGCATCCCTCTAATCCTGCCTTCTCTCAGGCTCCTACCACAAACTCAAATCCCAAAGATTCTGGTGGCCTCAGGGACTGGGATTTGACCAACATGGATAAACAACAGGCTACATTAAAAAAAAAAAAAAAAAAAAAAAAAAAAAGCCTAGCACACAGATTCACAAATGTGACTTACTTCATTGCCCTTTCCTGAAAGATGGAGATGTAGAGGCCAAATTCAGTTTCTAACCCATGTTTATTTTTCCAGAACAGCCTTTTCTTGAGAGCAACTCAGCTCTAACTCAGGTCACTCTGGGGCCTTCCTTTACTTTATTGAGTTCTCACAGAATTATCATTTCAAGGTCTTAAGTTGTCTCTGATTTGGTCTTGGAGAGACATATTTTATTTCCAAGTGCAAACACACACACACACACACACACACACACGTAAATATAGTTGTTTGCTGAAAGGGAAATCCAAGCATGAACTTTCTTTAAAGTATAGATTATATTTCCATTTCAGCTATCAGTAACATTTTAGATAAAAGAGGGAAATAGTTTGCACTGGAACTGCATAGCTTCATAATGAGATTCCATCCTATTTTTAGAATTGGTTATCAGAAATAACAATCGTTCTTTTATGAAGAGATAAACAAATCTGCAGGCAGTCTCATATTGCAATTTATGACTGTTGTGTGTGAAGTGTGGGATTCCAAAGATTACTTTCCTCACATTTTTCCCATCTCTCAACAATATATGCAATCAATAGGCTCTTTTTCTCAGTTTTTTTATAGAAAATAATTATTTTTGTAAAGCTAAAAGCTTTGATCTCTTTACATTAGAAAAAACAAAGAGGCTTCAACAAAATTTTTCCCCATGCCACTAATCTTCCATCTCCAGTCTTCAGAACACCTTTTCCTTCTTCAAATAGACCTCATTATTTGCGTGGTGAAGTAAAACCAGGCCGATGAATGTGTATGAGTTAAGAGGATGGATGAATGATCTGTGTGGGTTTGTGTGATATGGGTCAGTTTATGTGTGAGAATTTGTGTGTGAATATTTATGCACCTGACTGTGTGATATTGTGTACTCTGGGAATGTCCTAAAACTGATAAGATCCAGAAAGTATAAAAGGTTCTGAGTTCTACTTCCTAGTGGTTTACATTTAACCATGGCAGAATTTAGGACCTGCTCCAGTGTTTAAGGTCTCAACTTAACTGTCACTTCCAGTTACACTGCCTCCAGTCAGACTAAACAACACAGATTACCCCACAGCCCAGTGTGTTCAATCCCAGGAAAAACTCTGGATATTCCCATGTATATTATGTTCCCTTCACTGCTGATAATAAAACTGAATAGTGAGAAATGTCCTCACCTCCTCAATACTCAGTGGAAGAAGTGTTCTTAATACATTTTTCAGAATTGTATAACTGTCACAACTAGTACACAACAATACAAGATTGGGAGAGAGGTAAAACTTGTGTCAAAACGATTGTGTTTTTAATTCTTAAATATTTCCCATTCACTGGCCTGAATGTAGGTGGAAACCTCCTATGTAATGTTTGCTTAATTGATTGTTTTAGCTCTTTTATTTCTTTAAATTATAATAATATATTTATTTAGTATAAATATCTTGTCTTTTTATTTAGCTTTTTAAAAAACATATGCTATATGAATGTTTTCCATACTCATAAAAGAAGCAGCTTCTTTGTTTCTGATTTTGGGGGTGGTCACATCTAGTTGTGTTTAGGTCTACTTGGCTCTGAACCCTGTGTCATTCCCAAAGGTGCTCAGGAAGCTTTGTGATGCTGGGGATCAAATGCGAATCTATGCCATACAAAGCTTGTGCTCCACTTGATAAACTCTCTTCAGGCTGAGAGAAGAGCATCACAGCTTTGAGACAATAATAACGCCATTATCAAAAACTGAATGTCTCTGAGTTCTGAATGTCCTTGATGGGGTCACTGTTGTTGTTTCGGAATTAAAATTTCTCTATTCCTGGTGTGTATATGTGTGTGTGTGTGTGCGCGCGCGCGTGTGTGCGTGCGTGTGTGTGTGTGTGTGTGTGTGTGTGTGTGTGTGTGAAGGTTTTGTGATTTATGTCTTTTTAAAAATTAAAAAAATATACCCCATCTACATGTGTCTCAGTCTCTAGTAATTGTGTGGCAGTCTCGCGGGCACTTCTCAGGGGTGCTCCCCACTGTTTCCTTGAGACCTTTTCCCCATACCTCACTGACTTATTGCTAAAAGAAGGGAAAGAAGAAGTACCCATATTGTCTGCTCCCCAGCTCCAAGCTTTGTTCTGTTTCCCCCTTTACAGAGCAAGGGGCTGCTCTATGTTTGGGCCAGAAGCGGGCACCCATGAACTGGCTAGGATGAGGTTAGGCACCAGCTTATTGGGGAGGAGGATCCCAAGTTGCCAGCCTGATCCAGTTCTTAGACTCTCAGAGGGCCCAGGTGAAGCTTGCACTCCTTTGTCACCACAAACACGGATGTTTCTGCCCTGTTATGTGTTGCCCCAAGGCTTTCTTATATTAATTGCTGAGATTTTTGCCAGCATCAATTTTGGTCTCAAGGCTCCCAGTCCCTTCGTTTATGAATCAAAAAAAGCAAGCAAGCAAACAAACAAACAAACCAAAAAGCAGAGACTCTAAGGAGCTCAAATAATCATCTTCTTGAGAAAAGAAAGTGAAGCTATGAGTATACCTCCCTACCACTTCCCGGAAATAGTCTCCATCAGGCGAAATAATGGACTCTCATCACCCACAGTCTGGAGCCCTCGACCTCTCAGTTCCATCACCTGGCCTTCCACTTAGGCCTAGAGACTCCCAACCTTCGAAAATTGACTTCTCCCTTTCTTTTCAGTGCTAGAGTATTTGCACTGCCTCAGGGCAGGACAACTCAGAAACATTCCCTGGGAGGTATTTACTCTTAATTATGGGGGACACTTCTGGGAGGATTTCCTCTGCAGTGCTGGACAGTGGTTAGCATTATTTTAAAAATATTGTTTAAAATTTTTTTAAATTTAAACACTGTGGTTACAAGGTTGATCATAATACAGGTTTTTATTTCCAGATAAAGTTGTTCATAATTGAGTTACAGTCATACAATGTACAACAATCATCACCAGTGCACATTTCCCCCCACCTATGCCTCCAGTTTCCCTCTCACCCTCCCCAATGCTCTCTCCCCTGTGAAGCATACATTTTCTTCTCTTTCTCTCCCTCTCTCTCTTTCCCTCTCCTCTCTTTCTCCTTTCTTCTCTTCTCTCCCTCTTCTTCCTTTCTTCCTTTCTTCTATTTCTTTCTTTCCTTCCTTTTTCTTCCTTTCTTCCTTCTTGCTTCCTTCCTCACTCCCTCCCTCCCTCCTTCCTTCCTTCCTGTCTTCTTTCTTTCTCTCTTTCTTTCTCTCTCTCTTTCTTTCTTTCTTTCCTTCTTTCTTTTTCTTTCTTCT
>PVKC010006547.1:0-30723 GCA_004027635.1 Crocidura indochinensis
TTTTTTTTGCTTATTGAGATGCATACAAGTCTCTGTGGTATGAAATGATAACTTATTGCTGTTTTGATTTGCATCTCCTTAATGATTAGTGATGTCGAGCATTTTTTCATCTGCCTTTTGTTTTTATTTGAGGAAATGTCTATTCACTTCTCATTTTTGGAGGGGGTATTCTTATTTGGGAGGGCTTAGTTCTACCAATGCCTTGTATATCTTACATATTAAACCTTATAAGATGGTCTTGGGTGAAAACCTACTCCAATAGTTTGATAGGCTTTGTATACTAGTCATCATTTCTTTTGAGTTGCAGAAGCTTTCCAGTTTCGTGTTCTACAGTTTATATGCTTTCACTTTCTTTGCCAGTGGTCTTTCTTTCTTGAAGATGCCTTTAGCTTCAATGTCCTGGAATGTCTGCCTACATTTTTCTCTATATACCTTATGGTTTCAGATCTGAGATTAAGGTCCTTAATTCATTTTGATTTTACTTTTGTACACAGCGTTAGAGATCTAAAAACTCTTTTCATATGTAGCTGACCAATTTTCTCAACACCATTTGTTGAAGTGGCTTTCTTTGTCTACTTCGTATTATTTGCCACTCTATCAAATTTAATGTAATTTAATCAAATTTAGTTGATTGTGTATCTGTGAATCCATCTTAAAGAATTTAAATCTATTTTATTGATCTGAGGGTCTGTCTTTATTTCAGTAGCATGCTGTTTTAGTGACTACTGCTTTATAGCATAATTTAAGGTTGGAGAAAGTGGTTACTTCCATCTTATATCCCCCAAAGTTTTATCTAGCTATTCATGGATGTTTATTGTTTCGTTCAAATTTCAGGATTCTCTTATGCACTTTTCTGAAAAAGTGTCATGGGTTTTCTTATAGGGATTGCATTAAATCTGTACAGTGCTTTGAAAACTATTGACATTTCAGTGATACGTATATTCCTAATCTATAAGCAGTGTATATATCTCTATTGTGTCCTCTTTATTTATTGAATTAATATTTTGTTTAGTTCTCTAACTTCAGTAGTTAAATTGACTCTGAGGTACTTTTATGGAACACAATTGTGAATGAAATTGTCCTTTTAAAATATTTTTCTTTTTCATTATGTTCTGTTTATGAGGGAAATCCAACTACAATCATTCTTGTAATATGGTGCTTAAATAAAGATTTTATTAAAAATATAAAAGGCACAAAATTTTGCATATTAATTTTGTAACCTGCCACTTAACTATACAAGTTTATGCTTTGAGGAAGCTTTCTGCAGAGTCATAATGTTTTTTTTTTAGATATAATATCATGTCTTCTGCAAAAAAAAAGCAAGAGCTTGACTTTTTTTTCCTATCTGGATATCCTTCATATTTTTTTCTTTTCTGAATGCTATGGAAGATACTTCCAGTACTATATTGAATAGTACCTTGTCTTGTGCCAGAATAATGCTTGCCATGTGGTAAATAGTTTTTATTATATTGAGGAAAGATCCTTCAATTCCCATCTTGTTAAGAATTTTTATCATGAATGGGTTCCAGAAACTGTTAAATGCTTTCTCTGTATCTATTAATATGATAATGCATCTTTTATTTTTGTTTCATTGATGTGGTATATTATATTGATTTACTTGCATATGTTAAATCATCCTTGAATCCCTGGTATAAATCCTACTTAATCATCTTGTATAGCCTTCTTGATAAGTTGTTGGATTCTATTTGGTAGTATTTTGTTAACGAACATTGCAGCTGGTAGATTACTTCACTTTCACATGAACAAACTTGATTCATTCTCCAGCACCACCTATGATTCCCTTTCATGAGATATGAAAACAGACCTGAAACCTCAAAACTAAACAAACAAAAAATTAACTCAGTTAAATTTCAAAGCCCATATTTATATTTACATAAATAATAAGTTTACATTTTAAAATAATTATTTTTAATAATTGCTTGTTTAAACCAAACTAACTTGAGGCAAACTATACTCTTTAGAGTTCTTGGACATTCTATACAAGATAGAGAAAGCAGATCTTAGGCCCATATATGTCATAAGCAGGAACCGAAAAGTCTTTCCTTTCAAAGGAATTAAGAAGAGGCCGCAGCAGTGGCGCAGCAGTAGAACATTTGCCTTACATGCGGTTGACCTAAAACGAATTGTGGTTTGATCCCCCAGTATCCCATATAGTCCCGCAAGCCAGGAGCGATTTCTGAGTGTATAGCCAAAAGTTAACCCCTGTATTGTCTTAAGACTCAGTTGGAAATTAATGTAAAATATACTTAAGAACATGAAGACTAGTATTAAAAATATGAAATTGCCACTTTCATGATCTAGATAAGTGAATTTCCAAGGAATTCATTTCTCTAAAACTTTTTAGACAAAATATTCAGTGAAACAACTTAAGAAATGGAACCCTGTTGAGGTTGATGCAGAATCTTTAATGAACTTACTCATTTTGTTTTATTTGATGAGAAGAAATGAATTTTTATGGCAAGACATTTCTGCATAGGAAAAAAGATTTTTAAAAATGTAGATGAACATGATTGATATTAGATTTGATAATAAAATTTAAACTATATTGGGGGCCCGGGAGATAGCATGGAGGTAAGGCATTTGCTTTTCATGCAAAAGGTCATCGGTTTGAATCCCGGTGCCCCATATGGTCCCCCGTGCCTGCCAGGAGCAATTTCTGAGCATGGAGCCAGGAGTAAGCCCTGAGCACTGCCGGGTGTGACCCCCCCAAAAAACAAAAAACAAACAAACAAAAACTATAGGTGATTTTTGAATTGTTTGCTTCTCTTGAATTAATTACTTGAAAACAGGAAAGTCTTAAAAATATTGACTTATAAAGGATTAGTTGGGTAATGAAAAAGAATAAAATAATATTAACTTTTGTAAAATTTTTAACTATAGGAATAAAGTAAAAAGAATAAAGAAAAGAAAATATGGGGCCAGCGCGGTGGCGTTAAAAGTAAGGTGTCTGCCTTGCAAATGCTAGCCTAGGATTGACCACGGTTCAATCCCCTGGCATCCCATATGGTCCCCAAACCAGGAGCGACTTCTGAGCACATAGCCAGGAGTAATCCCTGAGCATCACCGGGTGTGATCTAAACCCCAACCCCCCCAAAAAAGAAAAGAAAATGTTTCTGAACTTTGAGCATTTTGAGAAAATAAATATATTCTTATATTGAAGAAACATACCAAAACTACATGTAATAAGCATAAAAAAGGCATTGCCTAATAACTGTTGTAAGGCCTCAAAGACAAAGCCTGTAACATCTTGCAATTTTGTTTTCTATACTTTAAAAAAAGTTGTTTAAAAAGACTTTTAATCCTATTGGCTTCTTAGTTTATTTTTACTGAAAATAAAACATGCTTTTGGTTCCCAAAGGTGTGACAATTTATAGTAGATAATTGAGGGAATATGAGCCAAATCACATGGCACCTGAAAATAACGATAGAGTTAGATGGAGAGAGAAATGTTTAAAATAACCAGTTAATCTAAAATCTGAAGCTAATTAATGCTATATACATTTTCTGTGGAAGGTGAATTTCATTGGTTCATTAGAAATGAATAAATTTTATGACCATAGGAAGAAATTTTACTGATACTATTCATGTAGGATCATTGTACAATGTAATCACTCATAATTGTCATTCTATTCGCTCAAAATATAAATTAATTTTTAAAAAAAATTTTGGAATTACTGCAGGGAGCACTCAGTGGGCTTTGTTGTGCCAGGAATAGAACACAGGATCCTGCACTGGCATGTTTTCACCACTTGCCACTCCCCTGGCTCAAAAAGACTTTGTTATTTATTTATTTTTTGGGGTATTCTATGATATCAAACCAAAATTCTGAGTGATGATTCATAAGATGGCAAATTAGAGATAGAATAGAATTTCAACATGATTTTTTCTGTTTTCTATCTTTGGAAAACCTTGAGTAATGCTATATATTTAGAAATAGATATACTGCCTATGTTGGTTAATTTTCTACTCAGAAAATATTTAAATCATGGTACTTAAAGCTATTCTATTTAAAAAATAAATGATGCATATACTTATATTTTATTATTTTATCATGTCAGAGTTGAATATATATATATATATCACAAGTATTTCTTAGCAGTGTTTGTTATACTTTATATTAAAGTTTTTCAGTGTTTTTATTAGTTTGATTGGTAAACGTGATTTTAAAGCCTTTAAATTTTCTGCAGATTTATGTAGCAGGTTATTTTCTTAATACATGAGAGAAATATCTAGGCTTGGGGATTTAGGAGACATTTGGAGATAATTACTAGGTCGCCTGAGTCAAAAGTAAACTTTTCTAAGTGAAACGTACTTACTTCTCTATTAAAAATTGACTTTCTCTTTCTGACAAGTGAAGTGTATTAGCAAATGTAGAGAGAAAAGTTATGCTAATTTAATTATCTTGAGCACTAAATACCCAATGGCAAAATTATCATGTTGATTTTTAAATGAACCAATTTAAAAATTGGGAAATAGTATGGTGGTATGAGATTTAGATTTGGGGTAAGAAAAATCTGCAGTTAAATTCTGGTTCCTCTGGGTACACATAATAAAGAGTTTCACCAATAATATGAGGATAAAATAGATACCATGCAGTGCTATTGAGGTTAGGAAAATTAAAATGCAGATAATCCAAAAGGGGTCTCCCACTTTGTAGGGCCATGATTAAAAATTATTAGTATATATTATTATATAAGTATAATTTATTATATTTACTAACATAACTGTTAGTAAATATAATAAGATATTAGTATAATAATATTAAAATATTACTACAATAATGCTAATTATACTTTTAAATTTCTAGTAAAAAAGCAAGCATTTTATCTTTTAGCTGAGGTATTATCCATCATTTATCTAAAGCAGAGCTTCTTGATTTTCTCCTTGGCTACTATAGAGAAGCAGTAAATAAAAGTGTGCCTTTATCTGTTCAAATTTGTTTATCTGTCTTCTACAGATAGACATATAAAATTAGAATTGATTACTCATACTATATATTTATATTTTTACTGAAAGAAATGGTTTTGGGTCATACATGGCAATACTTAGGGCTTAATCCTGACTCTGTAGTCAAGGTCTCTGCTGGAAATGCATATCTGATGGGAGTATATTTGATGTATAGGGTATAGAATTGTTGTGTTCAGGCAAGTTGAATAAATTAACCTGGCCCTCTTAGGTCTATTTTGAGAGGTTGAGAAAAATCATTATCTATTTCATAGTTAGACCAATTTACTTCTTTTTATCCACATTTTAACCAATTTTTTTTTGAATTTGACCTTTTGGATATAGACCATTCTCACTTATGTAGGTTGAATCACATTATAATTTGATTTGCATTTCCTTTTTTTTTTTGGTTTTTGGGTCACACCCAGCAGTGCTCAGGGGTTACTCCTGGCTCCATGCTCAGAAATTGCTCCTGGCAGGCACGGGGGACCATATGGGACACTGGGATTCGAACCGATGACCTTTTGCATGAAAGGCGAACGTTTGCCTTACCTCCATGCTATCTCCCAGGCCCCGATTTGCATTTCTTGATAATAGTGATAACTAATATTTTTGTTGACTGTAAGATAACTGGTACATTCTTTGGAGAATTGTCTATTCAGATAATTCTAACATTGTTACAGAGGGACCATTTGTGATTGAGTTTTGAAAATTCTTTAGATATCTTAGTTCACCTTTCTGTTATCTGTGAGAATATTATCTCTGCTACATCTTTCACTATTCTGTACATTTAAAAAAAACAAGTCTTGGGCCGGTGAGGTGGCGTTAGAGGTAAGGTGTCTGCCTTGCAAGTGCTAGCCAAGGAAGGACCACGGTTTGATCCCCCTGCGTCCCATTTGGTCTCCCCAAGCCAGGGGCAATTTCTGAGGGCATAGCCAGGAGTAACCCATGAGCATCAAAGGGGTGTGGTCCAAAAAAACAAACAAACAAAAACCAAAAACAAGTCAAAAGTTTTATGGTTCCTTTACCATATACCTAAAATAAATAAATTCAAAACCATCTTATTTTGTAAATGTTCACTGATCCTCTTCCCTTTTTTCCCCTTATACTACTATAAATTTAAGCCTTTATTTGCAATTGGTGATTTCTAACATATTTTTAAATAACTAATCACACACTATTACTTCTCAATATTCTCATTTACACTTTCTAATGTAGAATTAACCTTTCTAATTTATACTTCTAAGGTCACGATTTCTCATTTTATACTGCTCATTCCTTGAGTGTGCAGGTTCTCTTTTCTGATTTGTAACCCTGTTGTCTCAATATTTGTAAAGTGATTTTTTTTTTTTTTAGTTTTTGGGCCACACCCGGCAGTGCTCAGGGATTATTCCTGGCTATCTGCTCAGAAATAGCCCCTGGCAGGCACGGGGAACCATATGGAACACCGGGATTTGAACCAATGACCTTCTGCATGAAAGGCAAACCTCCATGCTATCTCTCTGGCCCTTAAAATGGTTTTTCAATTGCTGATTATATTATTTTTATTTTTATTTTATTTTTAAGGTTTATTTATTTATTTATTTTGGGTCACATCCAGACATGCTCAGGGGTTAGTCCTGGCTCTGTGCCCAGAAATCACTCCTATCAAGTACTGTGTACCATATTGGGTGCCAGGAATCGAAGCAGTCTGTCCTGGGTCGGCTGTAAGCAAAGCAAATGTCCTATCACTGTGCTATCTCTCCGACCCTATTTATATTTTAAAAAATAACATTTTATTATAGGGGATGTAGATGGTACAGTTGGGAGGGCACTTTACTATACTGGGCTTGTCTCCAAAACAGACAAAAATTATAGCTTGGTCAATGTGATTTATAATACTGTTAACATTTATGATATTGGTTTATAATGTTGCTTCACTCCACCAAGTACCCATTGCCACCAGCAGTCACCTTATATTAATTCTGTACTATGACGTTTATTTCCATATTTGGGAGGATCCTTTCAAAGGGAACTTGTATATTTATAATATCCAGATAAACTACTGGATATTTTAATTTGAGGTCAAACTGAAATTTATGCATATATATATATATATATAAATAAATAAAACACATTAGGTTTCGGTTCTATAACATGATACTTGATTTGCTTAAACTGACAATTACCACAAAATATTAGTTGCTATCTATCACCATACAAAGATGGATATTTCTTTCTCTTTAATGATTTTTTGCATTTTGTTTTGTTTTGTTTTGGGACCATATCCAGTGGGTGCTCTTGGGTTATTCTTGGCTCTACACTCAGTAATCACTACTGGCATTGGTTGGTATACCATATGGATTATTAGTATTAAACTTAGGTAGGCCATATGCAAGGTAAATAATGTTCTTTCCACTGTATTATTGTTTTCAAGCTCTGCAGTGCATTTTATGATGTTTTCTGTTGGGATTGGAGACCTAGTACTGTGGTAAGCTCTCTTGCCTTGCATGTAGCTGTCCAGGTTCAATCCGTAGCACTTCGTATGGTTCCTTGACCCTTTCCAGAACTGATTCCTGAGTGCAGAGCCAGTATATAGTGAGCACTACTAAGTGTGTTCCTCCAAAAAAATGAAAGAAAAATTTTCTCCATTGACTGCTTACAAATATGCATTATATAAATGAGTGAAAAAAATGGTGGACATGAGTGGGCAAGGGCTTTTAGACTGAAAGAGTGGAGAAAATGATAACACATGTTTCCAGAGAGTTAAAAAAATAGGGGAATATAAGGTACAGCTTGACAACTAAAGACAACAATTCAGTCACTGACTGTATAGGATATACTACGTTTTTTTATTTTTAAACTCCAGATCATTATATATTTATGTTTTGTTACTCGCTAGGTAGAAACTTATTACCTAGTGTCTGGTTTAATATGTCACATTCTATTTAAATAATACTAACATACAGTGAAGGCTCCTATAATCTGATAGCAAACATACATATTTTGTTAGCTGCCCTCACATGCATCATCTTGTCTATTATAATCAAAGCCTTCCAACTATTGTCACTCATGGTTCTATTGTAAGACTTGAAATATAGCATGATAAGTAAATTGTCTGCTGTGCAAAGAAATAACTAAAAAGCACACACAACAAAATATACATATGCACATGCGCATACATATATTTTTTAAAATCGATGTCTATTTAAATATGGTATTGCCGATTTAGGAAAATATGTATCTAGAAAGTCTGTTTATAAAAGCATCAGAATGTTGAAGTTTGATTTATCCTCAATTTTTTAAGAAATGCACTGAATGCTATGTGGTGGAATTATCTTAGCTAATTTGTTCTGGGATGGAGTGACATCAGTCTGTTTTTTCAAAGATCTCCAAGTCCCATAAGCATTTCAGTTCACCTGGAAGTGCAGAGTTTAAACTGAATGAATGTTTGTCACAGGCCATAAAGCTTTTAAGACACACTTCTAAAAATTAAATTTCAACTGTCTAGAAAAACCTAAAAACACAAACGATCATTTTAATTAAGTGGTAGCACTTCCACTCTACACCTACACTCTACACTACACTCTACACTCTGCACCCTAGCATTAAAACCATGAATATTGGTATGTCAGCTCTGCACTTTCAACAATTGAACCAGATTTGACTGGAATTGAGTTGAGACTTTTTTATATCTAATTCCAAATATTAATCCTGCCAAATATATATCACAAAGACGGTACATTAAAATATTTGAATGACATTTTATGCTTCTTTTATATGTACAAATACCTTAGCAGATTTGAAAGTAGATTGCCATCAAACTAGGTAATAACAAGTCTACTTTTTTTGGTTTATTTTTCTCTATCTTCTGACCTGAAACTAGATCACCATCACATTAATGACAAGTCTACTTTTTTCAATGTGCTTTCCTCTGGTCAGTTCTTCTGTCGGTAGGTTATAGTCTTCTATAACAATCTGTGTGCATGTTCTCCTCACTATACTAAAATGTCTTATTTATCACTTGAAGTCAGCTCTTTTACAACCCAGAATTGGTTACTAATACGTTAACCAATGAAAACGTAGTTAAACATAGAAAGTACACATTTATATATATATATATATATAAATATATATATATATATCCTGATTTCATATTGATTTAAGTCAATTTTTCACTTTTTGCTAGTACTTCTAGTTAAGGCTGGCCAGAGGCAAAGTTGTGAAGTAGGTTAAGCTGCATTTAGCAGTGTTCAGTTTTCTGTAGTGATGTCTATGTAGGAAGATGAAGCTTTGAAACTAAATATGATTCTTATAAAAACATTCTCCTCCCTCTTTTCAAGAAAATGTAATGGTAATGGCTACCATTACAGATGCAAGCCAGAATTTTTTATCAATAATAGTTGAGTATAAAAGTATCAGAAAAGTCAAATACAAACTTCATATTTTTCATTCTTTGGTAATTAACTGTATGATATATGATGTGTTAGAGTCAGGGATTTATAACTAATAGGAAAATGTCACTTTTCATTCAGAGGAATTTAGAAGAACTGATAAACTCAGAAATTTACTGATGGCCTTGCAGTACAAGAAATAAGAGAATGAACTCAATGGTATTGGTATATACTGACTATCTAAAACAGTGGAAGGTTCATGGTATAAAGTTTTAGAAACTATTGATGTTTTTATGAAAATATAAGAGTGGGGGCAGAATTTTCCATGTTGAGAAGTAATAGTATAATAATAATAGTGACAATTTGTAGCATACATCTTTTATTGGACAGAAGACATAATATGCTAATAATAACTAGCACCCTAAATTTTCAGGCATATAAAAGTCAATGCATGAGATAGAAGAAGAATTCATAATATATGAAGTGGAAATACCATGTCATGGTTAAATGGTGAATAATGGTTGTGATAGGTAAGCACAATTAGGATTAGGTTTATAGAAAATAGGGAGTTATAAGGAGGTCAGAGCAATCAAGTGCCAGAAAAGATATCTATAAAATAAAGTATGAAAGTGATAAAGTAAGGTAAATTTTTGTGAATTTGGTGGCTATGTATAGGAGGTTGGGAAAAAAGGGGTAATACAAAGTGAAAATTATGTCAGTTTGAATTTCCTAAGAGCTTTACCACCCTGATACAAAAAGTCAAGCTGAAATAGTTTCTTTGGAGATAATTTCAGGAAATATTAAAGAATAAGTGGTAAATGTCATAGAAAAGAGAAAGCATCCCAAAGAAGGTTTGTTATCAAGCTAGTTAACCCTACAGGTGACATTTTATACTCTGTGGATGAACCTCTGAAAAATAGAATTAAGGACATACTATTTAATATTCAGAGATGTTTAAACTGAGGGGTAAGGTAGAAGATATTTTGGAATTCATTTGTGTCATCCTCTATCACTGTGGCATGTATTTAGCATTCTTTTGTATATCAAGTCTGCTCTGAGTTACTCAATATTACAAAGAAGATAGATGAAAATGATTAAAAATAGCTTGAAGAAATAGTAGTGGGGAGGTTCCAGGTATATAGTATGTTATCATTTGTATCTAAACAGCTCAGTATAGTTTAACATATAGACTCTTCTCAACTTGGGCTCAACAGTATCAATAAATACATAGATTGTATGTTCATTTTCTTAAAGAAGACTTCTATTTTTATCATTGAGAATAAATCACTCTATTTTTTTGTGGTTTTTTTTGCCACACCCATTTGATGCTCAGGGGTTACTCCTGGCTAAGGGCTCAGAAATTGCCCCTGGCTTGGGGGGACCATATGGGAAGCTGGGGGAACAAACCACGGTCCTTCCTTGGCTAGCACTTGCAAGGCAGACACCTTACCTCTAGCGCCACCTCGCAGGCCCCAAATCACTCTATTTTAACTCAACTTTTACTTAGTCTTTGTTAATACATTTCTAGAATAATTGAAAATACAGCTGTTACTTCTGCCAGAAAATGCATGCTCTTAAATACTTATTTTCATAAACTTAAATTTTGAATGTTAAACAGGATATATTATGCATTATATGTACAAAACATACTAATATGCTAATAGTTTGCAATTGTATTATGTTCTGAGGAGTATTGATTTCACATATCAATAAATGTAGGTATTCCCACTCCTACCATCAAGTTCCAGTCACTATTATCCAGTTCACCACTCCTTTATCCATTTTTCCAATCTCTCTTCTCTTTCCTGCTAATAAACCTAATATGATTGTTACATGAATCTTCTTGTTTTTAGATATAAAAGTAAAATATCGAAGTGAATATCTCTATTTATATTTACTTATTTATTTTCTTCTTTTCTTATGTGTACTGTCACATTTTATACGGTACTTCCTTTTTTTTTTTTTTTTTGGAATGCACACTGAATATTTTTTTTGTTTCTCAAACCAAGGATGACCCATTCCTGGAGTATTTAATCCTTTTATTTATTTATTTTGTTTATCTTTTTTCTCTTCTAATTTTTCCCTCTCTCACCAGGTTATTAATTTTCTCTTTTTCAATCAAAACCACATAACTTGAGCTAACTATTCCTGCCTCACAATAAGGGAGGAAGAAGGGGGTAACTAAGACCAAACAGGTGTAAACCACTAAGTAGTAAGCTAGACACAAGGAGGACCACTTGCTTTAGCAACCCCGGGGGTTAGGGAAGAGGATATGGAAAGTAGGATGGGAAAGGAGGTGGAGGGAGGACAATTTGGTGATGGGAGTTCCCCTGATTTTATGTTAATTTGTAATTTGTACCTAAAATATGATTGTCAACGATATGTAAGCCAATATGATTAAAATAAAAATTATATATATAATAAAAATATGTCTCAGGTATATAAGCTAAATTTATACTTCAATAAAATAATAGTCGTGTTTCTTAATTATATTCCTATAGCAGTAAGTCTATCCAGGTTTCTCTTCTAAGATAATTGATAGATCACTGATTTCTGGAACATCATTAATCAGACTCTAGTGGTTATTATGGAATTGGAGAAATGAGCATAATGGTCAGTTATAGAGTTAGGTGAAATCCAAGCTTAGGTTTTTGTATTATGTCCCATTCTTCCACTAAATACTTGCTTCTCTCATGGTTGATGTAGTCCCTAGTTTCTTTCAGGTAGTCTTTGTAAGTGGTAAAGAAAAATTATAGACTGTTCTTGTGTATGTATACATATATATGAATTTATTTGATCCCCAAAAGTATAATTATATAGATTAATATTCAGATGTTAATTTAGTCTTTATTAATTTTGTTTTTCTAGCTTTAAAGTAGCAGTGAAAACATTAGATTGAATAGTGATTTTGATGCCTCATATCTTGATATTTTTGTTTAATTTACCAAGCTGCACAGAAAATAGACCTCATTTTTCTTTTATAAATATTTTGTAGCAAATGGCATCAGTTTTATATTGTGGGAAAGACAACAGATAAAGTGGAAATAATTCAAATAGTGCTCTGTAGCTAAGTCATTAATTAGAATTCATCCACTCAGATCTTTCTCACTTTGTACAACATTTATTCATCTCACTATTTTATTCAGGGGGACTAAATATAAATCATAGCTCATTCTATGCATTGAGGATATTGTTAGTGAACAAAAGGGAAAAAATAACATTTTATATTTAGTAAGGAGAGAAGAACAATTAAAACAAAAACAAAGAAAACATGGCTCTTCATTGGGTTATAAGTGTTACGAAGATATCTAGTCAGGCAAATAAAACAAAGATCACCAAAAGGTCACATGAAGAAGGCAATGCATATTGATAAGAACGTTAGGTAATGGAGACACAAAGCCTGGTTCTCAGCACTTGTAAATAACAGAGTTCAAAAACCAAACAACTCTGCAGGGTTGCATTAGTCATATCTCTGTTTGGTTGTCAGATAGAGAACTAGTACATAAAAGTTTGTCCCAAATCAATCCTAGTTTTCTGCATCATGCATGACTTCTAACTTGGGGAGTCTCTCATCATATCCTCGCTCAGTTTTACTTTCACCTCCAACATTTATCCCCCCCTTTTTTTTGGGGGGGGGTCACATCCAGTGGCGTTCAGGAATTACTCCTGGGTCTGCGCTCATAAGTTGCTCCTGGCAGGCCTGGGGGAATATATGGGATGCTGGGAATCCAAACAGGGTTGGCAGCATGCAAGGCAAACTCTTTACTGCTGTGCTATCACTCCAGACTCCATTTATCCACTTTTTACTATCTCACTGAAATAGTTTTTCCTACTTATATAAAGGCCTGTGCTTACGATCTGTTTTGCTTATTTAAGTCACACATTCAAATGTGATGAAAATCCAGCAGAAATAAAAGTGGCAAGTATTTTGAAAATCATTTTATGAGACTAATGCCTGATTACCTTTCTACTGTTTTAACTGACCTTATTACTTTTAGATACTTAAAATATGCTATTTTTATGGCAGATACATTGTGTATGTTTGCAAAATAAATAGCAACATGTTCAGCTGAGATTGGAGGAAATATTTTGATAGATACCAGCTTTCTCAACCTAATTACACAGACATAACTAATTTTACCCATCAGCCTCACATAAATTCATTGCTATTTCTAACACTTTCCCAAACTTAAACTGAAAGTATTTTTGACATATATCCCTTCCCCAAATCATGCATTAATATTTGCTCTTATAAATGAAAGATTAAGAAAATTTTGAATAATTTTGTTCTATAAGTCTTATTATAGCTATCATTTTGAATGCCTACTGTGTGCTCTTAATTAGTAGGCATTTTGAGTAGATTTTATGCACCTTAAATGTATATCTAATTATATCTAATCAAGTAATGAAGAAATTGAAGTGCATTGTTTAATAATCTTGACTGCTTATAACCATTTCATATGTATTCATGCTAAGGTTTTCCAAAATATTATCTTGGCCTAAAAGTCAAGTTTGACTTACCAACCAATTTATTGGTCCATTTATGAAAAAATGAATTATATATTCTATTTTGTTGATAATTAAATTATGGCAATGAAAGTGACAAAGAAATGCAGGAAAGGATTGACCTATGAAATAGAAAACTTTGGGGTATGTGTAGTTTTATTTATTTTTTTAATTTAATTTTATTTTATTAAAATGATCATGATCAACTTTAACTTAATATCCTCCAGATCCATCCATGTTACTGCAGATTGCATGATTGCATCATTCCCTAGAGCTATGTAGCATTCAATTGTATGTATGTAACACATCTTCATGACCCACGTGTCTGTTGTTGAACATCTACATTGATTTCAAGTTTTAACTATTGTGCAGAGAGCTAATAACTGACAATATTCATACACTCTTTTGAAAGAATGCTTTCCTTTCCTGGGGATAGATACTCAAAAGAGGGACTTCAAGTTCATATGTCAGCTCAGTTTTGAGTTTAGTAAGAACAGGGGTCTAGTGTTCCTCAAACTTTATAAACAGGGGGCCAGTCTAATAATCCTTAGATCATAGGAGAGAAGGACTATAATACAAACAAAAACTATGAAAAAATTCTTATGCACACTGAATATATCTTATTTTGAAGTGAAGAAACAAAAATAGGAACAAATACAATATGTGGCCTGTGGGCCCTACTTTGAGGAGCACTGCTGGGACCGGGTCTATATTCTTTTCCATAGGGATTGGAAGCAGCATTTTCACAAGCAGTGGATGAGAGTTCTTTTCTCACCACATCCCCAACAACAGAGATTGTTCCTGGTATTTTTAATATGCCATCCTCACTGGTGTAAGATGGCATCTCGTTGTCTTCTTGATTTGGTTTTCTGTATTGATAAGTGATGATGACCTTTTTTTCATGTGTCTATTGACCATCTGTTGGCTTTCCTCAGTGTCTCTTAATGTTCTCAATCCCTTTTTAACTTTTATTTTAGGTTTTATGGAGTTAACCTTTCTGAGTGTTTTTTGTAAATCCTAGATATCAAACTTTTATCTGATGTGTTGAGTGCAAAAACATTTCTTTAATTCAGTTTGCTGACTTCTAATTTTTTTTGCCACACAGAAAAAATTTAGGTGATATAGTCCCATTTATTCAGATTTGATGCTATTGTCCTTTCCATTGACATTCTGTCATTGAAGACTTCTTTGAGGTCTAAATCTTAGAGTGATCTGCTTATATTTTCCTCAATGAACTTTATGTATTCAGATCTGATCTCAAAGTCTTTAATACAATTTGAATTGACTTTTGTGTAAGATGTGAGATATGGATTGGTTTTGATTTTTAATTTCTTACATGTAGTTTTCCAATTGTTCTAACACTAATTTTTGAAGAGAATATATTCTGTTTCAACTTCTTGGCTCCTTTTATAAAAATTAATTGCCCGTATACTTGGGAGTTTGTCACTGGATATTCTATTCTGACCCATTGTCTGAAAGTCTTGTTTTTGTTCCAATACCATGATGCTTTGATCACTATAGCTTTGTAGTAGTAATGCTTCAAATAGGTAATAGATGCCTCCCAGTTTCTTGTCTTTTAATATGGATTTGGCCATACTGATTATTTTATAATTCAAAACAAACTTTACATTTGATTATTTTAAATCTCTAAAGAATGTTGTCTAAATTTAAACAGAGATTGTATTGAACCTATACAATAATTTATGTAAGATGATATTTTTATTATTTTATTCTTTCAATTATTGAGCAAGGAATGTTATTCATTTCTTTAATTCTTCTTCCATTTCTCTCACAAGTGTTTTGACATTTTCATAGTTTAGGCCTCTCACCTATTTTGTTATGTTGATCACTATGTACTTGTTAGTTCTGATACTATTTTAAATAAGATACTCATTGATCTCTGAGTTTTTTATTTGTATAAAGGAATGCAACTATGTTTTGAGCATTAACGTCATAGCCAGCTACTTTTCTGTATTAGTTTATTGCTTCTAGAAGCTTTGTTTGTGGACTATTTAGGGTCTTGGATGTATTTCACCATGTCTTCTGCTAATAGAGATAGTCCGACTTCCTCTTTTTCCATGTGGATTCCTTTGATTTCCTTCTCTGATACTGCTAGGACTTCTAATGCTATGTTGATTAAAAGTGGAGATAGTGGGCATCTTAGCCTAATATCAGACCTTAGTGGAAATGGTTTCATTTTTTCACCATTAAGAATAATGTTGGCTATGGGTTTTTTCTTTATAGTTGCTTTATTTTCTAAGCTCCAATTACTAACTATAGTAAGAAATAAGCCATAAAGACTAGATATAAAGATAAAAATCTAGGTGGGGAGATGGCACGGGAAATAAAAGATAAAAATCTAGTTTTTATTGAAGAGTATTTCTGCATAGCTACAATGATCAGTCTCCTGAGGTTAAAAAAGTTTAATTATAAAAATACTTTTGTTGGATATAAGAACATAACTTTATTACTTATGAAGTTTCAATTGTATCCCTATAACTTCTATTGAGAGCCTAGATAACAAAAGAAGAGGAAAGGAAGATTCAGATTTCTTCCTGCATGCATATAAAATATCAGGTATTGTTTTTCTTTATTTTTTTTTCTCCCTGCCAACTTAAGGTAGGATTTACACCATCTGCTCTCCTGATTCTCAGACCTAAGTCTCTGAAAATTTGTTATTGGCTTTCCTAGATGTCCAGGTTGCATATGGCAGATAGTGGCAATTTTCAGGCTCCCAGACATTAATTTTGAAGTTGAATTGGAACATTAGATACTGGTCTCAAAATGAAAACACAGTACTGTTAGAAAATGTCTTAGAGGTAAGAAATGATGCAATCACACAATTAGCAGCTACATGGATGGAACTAAAAGATAGCATGTTAAATGAGGTAAGCCAGACAAAGAAGGATGCATACAGAATTATATCACGTACATGTGGTATTTAGAATAACTGCACGAAGAGACACAATGGTCTAAATGGTAGGTATCTCAAACAATGTAGGTACCAGGGTAAAGCGTGGGAAGGAAACAAAGTCAGTGGAAGAGGAGAAACACAAGAGTCTTTTTTCTCTTTTATACTTCAAAAGTAAATGCAGCAATGGACACAGCAGTTTAGACTGAACAGGTGTTCAATCAACTGCTCATTATAGAGATCCATAATAATATTCTATTGCTTTTATCCACAGAAGCAGGTAGAAAATGTTTTTGGAAGTCAAGGACTCACACTATAGTGCTCACTATTAAAATGTTTTAGTGTTTTTTAAACCCTGACCTCATGCTTTAATATTTTAATTTTATTATATCTATAAAACTCTTTAAATTATTTGTCCACAAGGGTTCTTGGAGATATAGGTTGGTCATCCTAGATTCACATTTTAGTGCTTTATCATATTAGACTCCAAATACAGTGCTTAACATGCTAATGCCTTGACAAAATATTTTTATCCATATTCCATTTGATTATGCCTGCTACTATTATCTAATGCATATGTTTACAGAGGTTATTGAAATAGGCAATTTCACACCATAGACTTTTATGATAGGCCTCATTCATTAAATATGTTCTTGCGATTTATTTTTTCAATCCAAGCTAGTTTAATATTATATCATAATGCCAACATTTTCATTTTACTTCCTGGAAAGGAATACAGATGCTTGAGAAATGGTAGATGATACTTCATGGGGAAGACATCTTACCGTACTCACTACCATATTACTAGTACTCTACCATATTACTAGTACTCTAGATATGAAAATTATGATTGTTCTAAGAATGCTCCATGCAAAATCTAATCCCAGAGCCTTTATTTAGCAAAGTTTACCCTCACCAATGATGATTTAGTTTCACCAATGATTCACTTTCTCTAGAAACTTAAGAACTTCCACCCAATGATTTGCCAGCCTCATTTATTTAAGAACCCTGACCCATACCTCAGGGTCAGTTTTTCAACTGCAAAGTATGAATATATCTCCAGTAGTTATGTGTGTGCGTGTGTGCATGTGTGTGTATGTGTGTTGGACACCTCTATGTCTGTTTAATCTATTTTGTACATAATGCCTGCCTATGTTACTATGTTATGTACAATCCCTGTTATATGTAACCCCACCCCTACCTAACACTTTATAAATTCTCTTTTTTGTCTTGTTTTTTGGGGGGCCACACCCGGCGGCTCTCAGGAGTTGCTCCTGGCTCTGCACTCAGAAATCAATCCCGGCAAGCTCGGGAAATATATGGGATTCGGGGATAGAACCCGGGCCTGTATCCTGTGAGCCTCGTGCAAGGCAAATGCTTTACCGCTGTGCTATCGCTCCAGTTCCAATATAAATCTCTCACCCTCTCAACCCTGATCCATTATCTCTCCCAACTTAACCCTTTTTATCATCAGTTCTTAATTCCTCAGGATCCAGAACCTTTCTCCTGCCCCAGCAAGTTTCCAGCCAGCTCCCAAAGCTAAAGGACAGCCTTCCAGACCACCTTGTCTCGGCCTGGGAAGAAGCTGTTGTTATTGCCCCTGCTGATTCATTCTATGCGACCCCTTTTCTTCCACTTCCTCTCACTGTGGACTATTGCTTGCTATCAGATTGAGCTCTGAAGAGACCCTCAGCTCAAGGACAGTACCTGATGCCCGACATCTGCGAACCATATCACAGACTCCACAAGACCATGACATGGGATGAAATTGTTGCCTGCGGTTTATCTCTCTACCTCAGACCATCTCAAGACTTAAAGTGGATATCTATATGTTCTTTGTATATTTCTTTAGGAGCATTTGTCTTAATTGTTATGATTCTTAGTATTTATTTCCATATATAGAGTTTGCTCCCCCCATCCCTTTTTTTGGATCTACTTAGTAGAAAATTCTAGTAGATAAGTCTCTCTTGGAATCTGACTTCAGGTTAGAATCAGGGCATAGAGATTGTTTAGCTTGTTATATTTACCCTCATGTGCACTAGTAGTATCATGTGGAATTTTTTTCTTTTTGCGTAGGCACACTAATATGGGGAAATATTAAGTATACAAAGAAGTTCTTATCTAATAGGGATAGGAACTCACAAATTTTATAGTGCAGGGGCGCTTTTCACCCTGAGTATTTGTCATGAGAACTCGACTTAGGCCTCAGTTCATCAGACATCGACCATCCAGCCCTGAATCTCGGATCCCAACCTTAGAACTGACACAGTTTTCTGCACCAGAACTAGGAATCAAGGTCTTCTGGGGAAGCCTCAATGACGCCCTGGCACCAACTTGCTCAAGGGTAGGTTCTTGATGACAAGGAAACAGGAACAACTTACTCTAAGGGCAGGCTTCCCTGTCTCACCAACTATCAGTGAAAATGAAATCAGAAGACATCTGTGACACCCCGATTTCAAGATTGGATCTGTGTAAAAATCAAGATCTCTAGTTACAGAAGCCTGACTGCAACTAGCGTGATTGAGTAGAACGTTTCCTAGGATCATGAAGAAAGGCCTTATGCTCAGAGACTGTAGTCAGTCTTATGACAGTTTACTTCATTGGGTAGAGACACCCTTTTTTAATTTTAGGACAAGGGTATTTACTTTCTAATTTCCCCAATGTTAGCTGAACCTATGCAAAAACAAAAATCCTAACCTCTCAATCTTTTTTAGATTTTTATATTTATTTATTTATTTATTTTGTTTTTTGTTTTTTTGGGGGTCACACCCAGCAGCTCTCAGGGCTTACTCCAGACTCCATGCTCAGAAATCGCTCCTGGCAGGCTCGGGGGGACCATATGGGATGTCAGGATTTGAACCAATGACCTTCTGCATGAAAGGCAAATGCCTTACCTCAATGCTATCTTTCCAGCCCCTTTTTAAAAAACTTTGATTAATTAATTCTTGTTTTGAAGATCACACCAAGCAGTGCTCAGCGGTTATTCCTGGCTCTGCGCTCAGAAATCGATCCTAGCAGACTCAGGGGATCATATGGGATGCTGGTGATTGAACCTGGTTCCATCCCAGGTCATCAGCATGTAAGGCAAATCCCCTACTGCTGTACTTATCACTCTGATACCCCCTTTATAAAAACATAATTTCTTCTTGATAGGGGTTCCTGCCTATTTTATAGAACTGAACCTAGGGCAATGAAATACTTGTTTTAGCTGGTATTTCTGCATCTATCTACAAGTTGAACAAAGAAAAAAATAAAAGTGGATGGAGCCCAGAGGCCAAGTGGTCTCAGGTACATTAGGTGAAAAAAAAAAAAGATCAGAACTAAATACCCAGGTCAAAGTCAAGGACAATAGAACAATAGAATCAAGAGACCCAAACTACAACAACCTAAACTTAAAATGAACCTGTTACACTGGTAAGCCAGGGGGCTAAGGGCGGGTATACGAGATGCATGCTAGGAATATTGTTGGAGGGAGGTCAACACTGGTGGTGGGAATGCCCCTAATTCACTCTCACTATATGTCCAAAATGCAACTATGAAGGAATTGTAGTGCACAATTCTTTCAATTTAAAAAAAAAAGAGAGAGTCATGTCTGCTCTCATGAGAGCAATGTTGACATGAAGAAACAGTGCATTGGAATGTAAACACAGTCTAACTCCATTGTTTTTTATTCTTTTCTTTGACTACTGTACTGTACATTGATAGAATTGAATGGATCTTGACACTAATTCAGATTTTATATTAAATTGTTAAAATTCGTTGATGATTTAGATAGTATCTAATTTCAAATTGCTATTATATTCCTGAGAGAAAATTTTAAATGCCTATAGAAAACTATATTTAATTCAATAAAAGATAACAAGCAGGTATAACATTTTTTGAGGTATCAGGTAGAATCACTAGCAACTGTTTTCTTTCAACAGTCTCAGTACAAATTGTTTTTGGAGAAACAAAGGTTAATGATGCAATATATCAAAGAAGAAAAGGAGAACATGTAAAATTATTACAATTTAAAAGGTGATTTCTATGTAAGTTTCTGATAACTGTTTATATTGTGTTTAAATACGTTGTTTATTAATTTTGCTTATTTGATGTTGAAATATAAGCATGCCCTGTTCTATCTCATTAAATCTGAAATATTTAATAAAGATGAATCAAAATATTTCATACTTTGCTTTTATCATACAGATCATATTTAACTTAGCCTGTTTAAATAAAATATATTTTTAGTATTTCTCTAAGTATGAATCTCTGGACTCTGATATTCTAAGTCCTTTTCGTTATAATAGTATATTCACAATTTGAATCAAGATAAATAATTGCTAATCTCTGTTAAGACTCAGCAAATGACAAACATTTCACTAACTTTTAGTGCATCATTCATCAGCATCATGATTTTCTCCACATTTACTAATACATATTTTCAATTGATTTGAGTCTCATATTTGAAGACTGAAATAAAAACATTGTCTAAAAGTATAAGTTTATAATCCATGACACTGTAAATTATCTCATTTCTTCATTTGTAATTTGTAAATAATTTGTAAATTATTTGTTCATAAATCACAAGTTCATAACTAATTTTTATTGTATGATGTGTGCAGTAGTTTATGTTTAATTGAATTAATGGAGTTTTGAGGCACATTTTTGTTACTGTATATCATTAATCTAAGGAAACCATTACAGACTGAACAACACAACTGTAGATTATGCATTTTCTGTGACTAACCATAATATGTGTGTTATAGAACAGTGCCATTTTCCTTCTGTTCCCAGGTTGGTATGAAGCTGATAAGATCTTAGAACAGGACATTACCTCTAAGGTCATTATTTTGTTAAGCTTGTTTATGTGGGAATGATAATAAAATGGCCTAGTTCCAATTCTACGATGTTTATAATTAGTTTCCTTAAACATTTATATAAATTAAAAGCTACTGTTTGCCAATTCAATTAACCTAACAGTATAATGAATTTTAATAATTTAATATTAGACATACAATGTGTGTATTTTTTTTTACTTTTGGTTGCATACTTTGGACCATGCTGCTATATAGGCAGATTCCAAATTTTTTATATATACAAATTTTAATACTGTCAGCCAACATATAAAATCTAATGAGAAAGTATAATAGACATTCACCAAATTTAGTGAACCAAAACAGCACAAACTTTTAACTATCACCAGCAAGGCCCATAAATACTTAGAAAATGACAGTCACAATTAAGAGATAAAGCAGTCATACACAAAATTGAATATTATGTGGTCGTCAGGAGAGATGAAGTCATGAAATTCTTCTATACATGGGTGTACATAGAATCTATTATGCTGAGTGAAATAAGTCAGGAAGAGAGATAGATGCAGAATAGTCTCACTCATCTATGTGTTTTAAGAAAAATAAAAGATATACTTGCAATAATTCTCAGAGACAAAAGAGAGGAGGGCTGGAAGGTCCAGCTCATGACATGAAGCTCACCACAAAGAATGATGAGATCAGTTAGAGAAATAACTACATTGAGAACTATCATAACAATGTGAATGAATGAGGAAAGTAAGAAAACCTGTCTAGAGTACAGATGGGGGCGGGGTAGGGAGGAGAGGGAGATTTGGAACATTGGGATGGGAATGTTGCACTGGTGAAGGGGGGCGTTCTTTACATGACTGAAACCCAATTACAATCATGTTTGTAATCAAGGTATCTTAATAAAGATATTAATAAAAAATAAAAGTAATGAAAGAAAGAAATACAGTAACAAGCAAATTTGTAAAAATTATCTTATAAAAAAGAGATATAGCAGTCATCACAAAAATTGACTTTTAATTTTTGTTAATATAAATTGTTAATTCCTTTTAACTTTTGTTGTACCAAATAGTATTAAGTGAATTTGTGCTTGCAAGGGGGTTGGGTGGTGGGTAGGAAACTGGGAACAATTGTGGGGGAATGTCATATTGCTAGTGGGACCATCTCTTCTTTTGCCACATTCTTTTCTTCTAATTCTAGCAAATTTTGTTTAAGGGAAGAAATGACAAATAAAACAAAAACTACTGGTTTTTGAAAATTTCTTTGTATTTTTGGATTGGAATTGGTACTATTGGTTCATTGAATAAGAGTCAAGTGGAAAAGACCTTTCTGTGTACTCAATTGTTTATATCGAGACAAAATATTTAAACCATGTTGTACTGTATATAATGAATATATAATATGTACTAATACGTTATGAACATTTATTTTTAATATGGGAAATGCAATGAAAATCTACTTTTTGTCAAAAGAGGTTTTCTTACTTTAGAGGAAAATAAAAAGTTAACTTTTATTAATAAATTTTTTGAAATTTCTGTTTAAATGTATATTTTATTTTATACATCACACAACATTTAATTCAGTAGAACATGTATTTTTATTTGGTTCAATCATTCATTCACAAGTCTTATCATCATATTTGGTATTCACTTATGTCCAGCAGAAGATGAATAGTTGAAGGAATCAATGAACTTTGCCTCACTCTTACAGGGTTATGTTAATTACAGGACTATAAAATTTTTGTTTCGTTTTGGGACCATGCACTCAGAAATTATTTCTAACTGTGCTCCAAGCACTATAGGAAATGTTGGAATTGGACCCTGGTCAGCCATATGTACAACAAATACCCTAAGCTGCCTGCTATATTATTGCTCTAATGCCTTTAATTTTTATTGAAGGTTGCTTTTCTTTTTTGGAAAATTAAGGACAGATTACTCAAACTTACAGGAACTTCAGATATGAAAAAAGTGAAGGTAAATATGCCAACTATCATTGGCATTACAATGAAATTTAGAATATTAATGTATAGCACTCTGCATAGATATCAAGTGGTATATTACAAGTCTATCATGTGGAAGAACCTAAGTTTTAACCCTAACACTGTCTAGCACTAACAGGTATGACAATGAGGTCCTTGAATCGTTTTCAGAACCACAGCATCAAGCAGAGCATTGTCTGGGTGGCCACTCTTATGTTTCCCAAGATTGGAATCTCTCCTTATGTCTCCCTCTTCTCTTTTTTATCTTTCTTCTTTAGTGCCCTAGTTATCAATATATTATTATTCATGTATACTCCAATGCCAATATTTCTAATATAAGTGTGGCTATATCTGTATGTGCCATGCTTATAAGGAATTGCTCATTTAAAAATTAGTAATCACATAAGTCTTGCTGACATAATAATTTGTTTAAAAATCTGGGTCATTAATTTAAATATTATAAATAAATATGTGTATGAATAATTTTAATAAGCATGTTTTCCTAAGTACACTTTCATACACATACAGGTCAAAGTTGCACTGTCTAATGTGCTAGTCACTAATCATAGTGTCTAATCACTTCAAGATGTCTGCCCTAATTGAGATGTTGTATGTTTAAAATTCATGCTAAATTTCAAAGACTCTACAAATCAAGGAATGTATAACATCTTATTCATATTTTATGTCAGTTATATTTATAAATGACATTTTAGCTATATGTTAAGATAGATTATTAAAATTGCCTTTCACTCTACCTACTTAAAGCGGATTCTAAAAAATTTAAATTGCTTCTGTGGCTTGCATTATATTTTTGTTGGACACTGAAGGCTTAAAGTCCATAGGAAGCAGAAAATTGTATTAACTTGGAGTTGGCCTTCTCTTCTATAAAAAAAGGGATAATAATCAAATCCATATGAGTGGTTACCTGTGATAAAACACTGTAGTATAAAATCATTTATTTTTGGCTATGAAGTAAGACTAGCTTGTGACTTAAATATTTTTGAGTACCTATTAGTGAAGAATATCAGTGGGGCATAAATATTTAAACATATTCAACTTAAAGAAGATAAGGTTAGTATATATCATTAATTTAGAGTCTAATGTTTTCCTGAATATTAGTACTTGTTAAAAATTTAACCACTTTATATTGCTGTGCAAACTACATACAACAGTGCTAGGGATTCAGAGCCACTTTTAATAGTAACACTTGGGCCCAGTGGACATAAAGGCATGTGATCTACTACTTTTTCACCATATCCTAGCCCCAGATTAAACAAAAACAAAGACAACCTCAGCACAGACAAATTAAAACAGGCCTAATTTAATTTACAGAATTTTGATGATTACATGAAATTAACATGATGTTAAATGTGGATACACTAGATTCTACATTATTTCTATGGCTATTTTTATTTTACTTTATTCTGTTCTAATTTCCTTCATTCTTGAATGTTGTTCCATGTCCAACTTTTCCTGACATTTTTGACTTGTTTTTTCACTCAGAGAAAACAACTTTCTTAAATTGTGGTCTGGAGACTAGCAGTAAGCAGAGAATTATTCTCGGTGATTCACTTTGACTCTAATTATTCTAATTATTGAATACTTTTAAAAAAGTTATTATTTTAAAGTGATTTTATTGAAGAGCTACTCCTGGTTGATTATGGGTATATTTTAATGTTTTTATTTCATTTTAACTTTTTATATTTATTAAATACTTTTAAATTATTTTTATTGAGTCACATGGAAATGTATAATACTTTTATATGCTTTTATGCAAATATCAGTCAAATACCACTCATCTCATCAGAATGCCTACTTTCCTCTACTTTTGTCCCATGTGTCTCTCCCAGCTAGCACCCTCAGATATAAGTTCAGTTCTGTAGACAGAATCTCCCAATTCTGATGACATTTGTTGTTTTCTTACTCCTTTTTTATAGTTTACAGGCAAGTTATTTTTTTTATCAAGGAAGTGGTGACATCGATCCACATATAGATGAATAAATAACTATAATTCTACAAAACTAAAGAAATGGTAATATTTTTAATAATATATATCTATTTTCCATAAATCTATCAACTTATAATGATGAATTATTATACACTAATACATCTAAAACTCTATATGAAATATAGACAGAAAGCAATTTAGTAAGAGTGAAAAACAGAGAACTAAGAAAATTTTAAGGGAAAATATGTCTGGGCCAATCAAAGTATAAAGGTGTGTTTTAGGGGCTGTCGTGGTGGCGCTAGAAGTAAGGTGTCTACCTTGCCAGCGCTAGCCTAGGACAGACCACGGTTCAATCGCCCAGTGTACCCTATTGTCCCCCAAACCAGGAGCGACTTCTGAGCGCATAGCCAGGAGTAACCCCTGAGCATCACTGGGTGTGCCCCCCCCAAAAAAAGGTCTGTTTTATCCTGGAAGGAATATGACTGTATGTTAGAAAATAAATTATAGACAATGTACAGGTATCTGGTTTATAAGTAATATAATATATGAATAAATCTAAAAATATTACCTTAATAAATATATAACTTAAACACCTATCTGGAAAGACCCCATTCAATACTGGCAGGTGTAGACCCAAATATTGAATGTTCCATTACTAAAAGTCTGATGGCACAACATTTTATATTTTTATAATATTTAAATAAAAATCCTGAACACTTTTTAAATCATAACTTTTCTTCTGAAGTCATTTTTAGATGAGTTTGTTCTGCTCAACATTTCCAACTTTTTGTATTCCCTTTGCTGTGTGAATTCTGATGAATTTCAGTTGTGTTATAGAAAGAAGGTTGATGTGAATTATTTATGTTCCACAATTTCTTATTCTGGGACAGTTGATTGGCTCATACAATGGATACATTTTGTGGCAATGGATCCCTGACTTGTAATTTTGGCATCAGATTTCATTTTGAGCAGAATGACAGTAGGAGGGGGCTAGAAGAGAACAAAATTGATGCAAGAGACGTAATAGTCAAGCATTGGTCAGGAACTCATTCAGTGTATTCTAAATAACCAAATGAGTTTCCGGCAGCTTGTTCTCAGCTTGTCTCGAGTTCTAGATTTCCTTACATTTTTTTCTGAAGGTGGATAATGATTGCCTCCTCCATCACTTCAGCCATATGGAAATGAAACATGTCTTTCTCTTCCCCAGAAAACCTCTAACTCAACTAACTAGGATCGAATTAGTGTATGTATATAAACTTAACTATAGCCATTTTAAAATACAAATTAAACATTTGAAACTCAAAGGAAAAATAACTCTATATAAAGAAAGGTTTTAGAAAATATTTTTGAACATCTTCTAAATTGAAGCAATAACTGTTCTTACTGCCTTTTCTAATTAAGGTTATTTGTTTCTAAATACTTAAATAGACACACCTTGCATTAAATCTATTATTTTAAAGTAGTCTCCAATGGCAAATAATTTATTATATATAAGGTATTTATGTTATATTTATGTTATAAATATAAATTTATATTATCAGAACAAATACTTAAATTTGGTACATTTATTTTAATAGTATTATCAACAATACAAAACATTGCATCTCTTTTTCATTAAAAGTTACAGAATGTATAAGAGAACTGCAGGGGAGTAAAATTTTATTTTTTTATGATTCTCTTAATCTTTTTTGAAAATATCCTGCAAGCCACTATACAGTCTACCTTTTTCCTCCCATCAATATATAAACGTAGATCTTTACACTTATTAGAAGCAACATCTGACAGTTCAAACAGGTCATTGAACATATTTATTCTTCTCAAATAAATGATATTAAAGATCGTATCAGTGGAAAAAGTCCTGGTTCCTTTGAGATGAAGGTAAGGTCATCAGAAGGTGAAATGAACAAATAACTCTAAATAGATCAAAAGTCCTGGCTTGCTTCGATATTGCACCCCTCACTATGCTTAGAGTAAAATGCAAAGCTATTTGAACATAATTGATGGAACCAAGTGAGAGTGAATTTCACAAAGAAATATGGTTTAATACAAGCTTTAGCATCTTGTATTAAACAGACATGAACAATTGGTGACAATGTAGTGAGAGGTTGAGGACCTTTGGGTTTCTTGTTTTGGTAAAGTATGACCCAATCACCTAACCTTTAGTTTTTAAAAATAAAAGATAATATTGGAGAGCACATGTTTTTTTTCTTTGAAGAATTGTGTTCTTTTAAAAAAATTTTTTAGGACTATGGTTTTCACAGAGTGGTTTCAACTTTCTACAATTGGGCCAGTTTCTGTATGGGAGTAGTATATTCATATCTGACATCATTAATTTGAACTGTATCCTTTACACATTTGTTATAGACATTATTGGAAGATAACTGAAAAAATGAACTTGTGTTATTTGAGTTCAGATCTCTTCCACTAATTAATTGGAGGCACATTCATAAAAAGTAGCAAGAAAAAAATAATGACTTTTTATCGTTTTCAGGGTAGCTGGTATTTATCTCATGAAAACAATAAAAAAATAAAAGGGGTTGGGGGGTAGGCAATTGGGGGGCCATGGTGACAGGAAAGTTGCACTGTTAAAGGGGCATGCACATTGTATGGCTAAAACCCAATTACAAACATGTTTGTAACCATTGTGCTTAAATAAAATAATTACTTTTTTAAATGAGGATTTTAAGTTTGGCAACTTGATAAACAAAATGTACTAGGGAAAATCTAGTACATGTTAGAATGGAAAATTATATATGACCTTGTTTTGAGATACTATAATTACATTATCTATGAGCAATTTTTGATATAATGTGGTCACTGTCTAATACCCATCTATAGGCTGTCTAATATGCTGATATGGATGTTATAGAAATAGAGAAGTAGTAGGCGAGAATTATGGGGATAGAGAATATTGTTGTGATTAAAAAGGTTTTTGGTGGTGAACAAGCTAGAATGGCCCATTCTCATTCATTAAGTCCTTTTTTATGTTTTAGCTTTTGTTTTGGGACCACACCGGTGAGACTCAGGGGTTACTCCTGGCTATGAACTCAGAAATCCTTCTGACTTGAGGGATCATATGGGATGCCAGGGATGGATCTGCAGTCAGTCCTAGGCTAGCGTGGGCAAAGCACATGCCTTACTGCTTGTGCTACCACTCTGGCCCTTCACTAAGTCATTTTTAAGGTTAAACTTAAGACACAAAAAAGTAAAAAATTATGACAGGTGGCAGATTCCAAAAATGTTATAATTGACAAACTTAATATACAAATTTAACCTCTCACAAATTAATTTCATCATAAATTTTAGTTATTTGGACCACAAAGAAAGACTTCATCATAAGCTCCATTCCTTGAGCTGTACAGACACCAATATCTCTACATACAGAGGTCTGATTTTACCATGCATGACGAAGCAGAATTCTTCCATACACAACAAAAGCACCAAAGGGAGAGTAAATGATCATGCAAGGAGTCTATAGTTTTTCCATGACAGTATACTTCAAGGGTGGAGAAACCCTGTATCTCCTATGCCAGTGATCGGCAACCTTTTTTTCAATGGAGTCAAATCTCGCGGAAACCATGATTGAAATTTATTTTGAGAGCCACATTTTGTGTGTGTGTGTGTGGGGGGGGGGGGGGCTGGCAGCGCTCAAGGGTAACTCCTGGCTCTATTCTCAGAAATCACTCCTGGCAGGCTCAGGGGACCATATGGGATGCTAAGATTCGAACCAATGACCTTCTGCATGAGAGACAAACACCTTACCTCCATGCTATCTCTCCAACCCCAAGAGCCACATTTTTAAAACCGAAAAAATATAGGATGGTACACTGATTTTAGTTTCAATAAGTTTTTATTGAGAATATTCTGCATGCAAGTATCCACATAAGTCGGGAGGATACAAATAACACAACTAATAAAACAAAAACTTCAGAATGATATTATTTATCGATAACATTAAATTCCATAAAATTTGCCTTACAATGTAGAGAAAGTTACATCCTGACAATGACTGACAAAGTCACAAACACTAATGTGAACATTGGCCTTGCATTTCCTTGAATAGTTTGAATAGTCAGGTTTGTATGTTGTTGTTTTTAATTTCAGGCACAATTCCAGGTTCTCATGGATGAGACGATTTCTCAATTGACTCTTGATAAGATTCATGCCTGAAAATGATTGTTCGCATAAATATGTAGATCCGAACAAGGAAAAAACAGCAAACACTAGCTTTTTTAGTTGATTATATGAGTCAGGAATACTAGTCCAGGTGTTAAACATCAACATATCTTCTTTCTCCAGGTCTTTCAAAGCAGACCACATGTGCTGTGAACTAAGTTCACATTTGTGTTTCTAATCTTTCTAAATTATCAAAAAGACGTTCAAATTTCAAGCATCACAGTTCTTTGTTTTTTAAATCAGAAATTGCATTTCAAAATTGCAAATGTCGATATTAAAGGGAGAAAAATTTAATTCCGTTACAGTGACATCCAGAGTTTTTTTTTTTTAACAAAGACCAGCGTTATTTTACTATTTCTGAAATCCTGAAACCTCTTGAGAAAAGCTTCCCTCATATTATAAAGTGCTGTTTTAAAATAGGTAATGTCAACATCAGAATTATTTTCTTGGCGATGTTTCAAAATCTTGAGCAAAAACAAATAATTTGTTTTCAAATGAAATAACTTCTTCTAACATCGAAAAAAATGTTTCCTTTCACCTTAGTTTATGATTAACTTGATTTAGATGAGAAGTAACATCCACCATGAAATACAGTTTTTGAATCCACTTATCGTTTGTTCTGGATAGTGAACATCCTTCTCAAGGAAAAATGCTTTGATTTCTGATAATAAGCAAAATGTTTCAAAAAGTTTCCTCTTGATAACCAAAATGTGCTGAAATTTGAAACCTTACAATATGAAGATGAAACAGGTAAAAGAGAAAAACCTTTTAACAATCTTTAAAATCATGGACAGTGTTCCAGAGAAAAGTAGTGATTTCACTGAAAGGAAAAAAAATCTATTTGAAGGCATATGATATATCATAAAGGAATTATGATAGAGTGCCTGAAACATTTTAAAAATATTTTTTATTTAAGCATATTTGTTACAAAATTATTCATACTTAAGTTTCAATCATAGAATGCACACCACCCTTCACCAGTGCACTTTCCCCACCACCAATGTCCCTTATTTCCTTCCCCTTCATCCTCCTCTGCCTATGTCAGTGCAGGCATTTTGTTTTTTTTT
>PVKC010006548.1:7742-31026 GCA_004027635.1 Crocidura indochinensis
CAAAAAAAAAAAAAAAAAAAAAACAAAGAAAAAAAAGAAGAAAAAAAAGTAATTATTCATGACAGTGATTTGGGGAGTATATTGGGTGCTGGTAATTGAACTGAAGTCTGCCTCATGCAAGACAAACACCCTCCCTGCTGTGCTTTCTCTCTGGCTCACTCAGAAATAGCTTATGTCATTGACGACTGAGATAATGTGATTTTTGCCAAGATCCTCACCATTATCCTCCCAAACTATTTTCCCTTTTCTGGAAGCTGATTTAGTACCTGAAAACAGCATATATTAACCCCTTGTATGTTGCCATATTCAAATATTTCATTCAAATTTTTGTTGTTTATATTTCTGTATTTGGGTTATATCTGGAGGTGTTATGGGCTTAGTTCTGGCTCTGCACTCAGAAATTACTCTTAGGCCACCCAGGGTTCAAAACTGGGTCTTTCGGGGGGCTTGTTTGTTGGCTTGGTTTTTGGGTTACACCTGGCAGTACTCAGGCGTTACTCCTCACTCTCTGCTCAGAAATCAATCCTGGCAGGTTCAGGGGACCACATGGGATGCCAGAATTTGAACCACTGTCCTTCATGCAAGGTAAATGCCTTATCTCTATGCTATCTCTCCGACCCCTCAAACCTGGATTTTATCACCAGCATCTAATATTTTTCTCTGAGCCTGAAAGGCATAATTTGCAACAAGGAGTCATGAATAATCCCTGAGTATAGCTGGATGTGGTCCAAAAACAAAAAAAAACCCTTAATCTTTTTGGTTTGGAAGTAAGGAGGTAGGGAAGAGCCTGTAGGGCAAATGAAACCAAGACCCAGGTACATTGCAGCCCCTGAGAAGGCTGGGTCCCCTCTCAGAGAGACTCAAGTAGGAAGTGAGGCCAGGAGAGAAATATCAATGACCATCAACTACGTCCAACACTGCCACAGACAACCACCTAACGAAAGCACTTAGGAAAAAAGACCCATGGGGCCAGGCTGGGAGAAACCCTTGAAAATCCAACTTGGAACATGGACACATGTTGCCTGGGACATGGTAGCAGCACATTCCCTTGGCTTGGGGAATTTACAACTTTCAGTCTCATAAGTGTGTTCAGAAGCATGCTCTGACTCTGTCTGTCAGTGGTTAGTGTATTCTAAAAGTTGGTATTTCTCTTCTTTTTAGTGGTACCACGTGGTTATAATAGAGCTTACTGTGGACTCTGCTCAGGAATAATTCTGAGCAACCATAGGGGACCTTATTAGGTGATGGAAATGGAATCTGTGTCACCTATATGCAAGGGGAATGCCCTCCCTGCAGTCCAGACTTCATTTTCCTGAAAGAGTAAGTCTGGATCTCCATGCTGTTTCCAGGAAACAGAACTGGTGAGAGCCAAAGGGTCAGGTTTCTCTCTCCATGCTGTTGCCTCTTCCTCCTAATTCATATGAGTTACTTGGTGCCTACTAGCATCAGTTTTGTTGTGGTTTTTTTTTCACAGTCATTTCTAAAATTTTCTACATGTGATTGTTCTATCTTACATTCTATCTAGATCATGGTCTTCAACATCAAGGTCATTTTTGGGTGCAGACATCATACTCCCTTGGTCACATTTCAAGTGCCTCCCAACCTGCCTTATATATGTCTCAACTTGCCTCTTTCTCACTCTCTTTGATCCATCAAAATGATCCACAGGAATAAAGGAACAATATCAAATAGCTCTATCTTTGGGGCCTCTACAATTGAATCTCACCAGTGCTTCCCTCCTTATCACCTGGCTGAGCCCCAGATTTTGGGGTGCTCAGAGTGGCCCCTTGATGATCAGAAATTAAAACCATCCCTCCCGAGCTGCCTGCACTTTTGGGCACTCACCCTCACCTGCTCAAAGGTCAGCAGTGAAGGCAGCTAAGTAGACTAAACTGGAAAAGCACCCAAGTGGTAGGAAGCCAGGGACCATGAAGCACAGCTACTTCTACCAGCTGCACTCCAGACACTTCTTGCCTGGAAGGTAAGAATTTTGTTTTTGTTTTGTTTTTGGATCACACTTAGCAGTGATCAGTGATTACTCCTGGCTCTGTGCTCAAAAATTGCTCCTGGCAGGGAAGGTAAGAATTTTTGCTTCTTCTTGACTTGGATCAAGTGATTAGAGGCCATGGATAGATGGATTTTTTGTGGGAAGTGTGATAGATTACATATAGAGTAGAGATATATAATATTTATATATTTACTTATTTACTTTTTGGGGCCACCATCTATGCCCTGAGTTCAGGAATTAGTCCTGGCAATGCACAGTGGAACCAATGGTATGCTGAGGATCGAAGCTTGGTGTAACCATGTTCAAGGCAAATGTTCTATATGCTATCACTCTGACAAGAGTAGTGTTTTAATTAACATCGCATACTCCACGGTCCTGTTTCATTGATTTGGATAGCTCAGTGCTACAAGCACAGAGGATTTGTACAGAAGACAGAGTCAGGGAGTTAGAGCAGGGAGTGCTATTTCTTTGCACTTAACCGACCCAACATTTCCTAGGTTTCTCTGAGCTCTGGGCTGTTGTTTGAGTGCAGAGCCAGCGATATCCACTGAGCACTGTTGGGTGTGACTGTCCTAGAATTACAGTATTTTTGTTAGAAGAAGAAAGAATATGAAAACAGAACAGATAATCAACCAGAACTGTGGAACTAGTGGGTTCAGTTTTTCTCTTTTAAGGGGGCATCTAAAGAGAAAGTTTGGGGGCACCAGGCACCTTTGGTCAAACCAAAGCAAAACACTCAACCCTCACAAACACACATACACATACAGTCCGGGTTGGTCCCCTCACTGGTCCCCTCACACCCACCCAACAGCCTGTTGTCTTATTCTTGGGGTGAGGCTTAGTAGGAACATTTTATTCTGCACATCACTTGTGCTCCAAACCAATACCTGATGTACTTGGATGCCATCTCGTGGCCACTCTTTGGTGGTGCAGTCACAGAACTACATCTGGCTTAGGGCAACCTGCTGCTTGGGGTACAAAAGCTGACTTTTAGAAAGTCAGTGTCACAATCGACATAGGCACCGCTGTCATGGTAGCATGGGGACAGAGTCTGATGGCTGAGACTTGTATCTGCAGGCTTGAGGCCCATCCTCTGGCCCTGGGAGACTGCAAGCAGCTTCAACCTCCTGATGGGTCACCAGGGCAGGGTGATGGCCCTTTTGAGCCAAGGGTTCTCCACAATACATCGCCTATGTGGAGCAAAACAAAACAAGACTTGGAAAATAATTTTTCTTCAGGGTCTGGAAGTCAAAGGCCTATGCCTGTCAGATAATCCCAGTATCTGGAGGATAGATGATTTGTTTCTTTATTCTTTCACTTTTATTATTGTTACCTATTCTTTTTTCTCTTTCCTTATTGGGTCAACGTGGCAAGGTCTTTGGGTCAAGTGCCTTGGACTAGGCTCTTCCTCACTCAAAGATAAGGAGTGGACCAGATGTTTCCTGCATGTCTAGAATCTAATCCAGGCACATTATATTGTCCCAGGGCTCTTGCAGGAATCAACACTCAGCAAAGCTAAGTTCCAGAACAAAACAAAAGAACAACTCCTACATCTCTACTGGAGGACAGAGATTCCAAAATCCTTGGCTTTTAAGGCCCAGTTGATGAGGATATCAGTGGGTCAGTTGGGATATCAGTCATGACTGACTCCAGTATCCAGGCCCCTGACATTTGCCAAAGATCAAGCATTTCCCAGAGTAGACTATAGTGACTAGAAGGGTTGGAAGGAAGTAGCATTCTACATGGAGGCTACCATATCTCTTGCTCCCTAAACCTCTACTATTCTCTGCAACTAATAGAGGCTGCCACCCTGTCCTCAGAGAACAAGTATCCTATGTTCCCAGTTTGAGTTCGCTTTTCTAGAGTTTCTCCTGGGTCAGAAATTTCATAGAGGGGCCGGAGAGCTAGCATAACAGTAGAGTGTTTGCCTTGCAATCACTCGACGGAAGGTGGTTCAAATCCCGACATCCGATATGGAACCCCACCTCCACCCCTATGCCTGCCAGGAGTGATTTCTGAACTCAAAGCCGGGAGTAACCCTGAACGTGGATGGGTGTGGCCACAAAACCAAAAAAAATTTTTTTCATACTGTGTGGGAGGCTATTGTCTTGCAAGTAGCTGAGCCGTGTTCTTCCTTAGGACTCCGTACTGTTCTAAGTACCCAGCTATGCGTGGTCCTAGAGCACTGAGGATAAATAAATCCAATCTTTGCTTATATAACCCTGAACCACAAATGCATGAATGCAAAATAACATGGGTAAATGAGTGTGACCTCTGAGCACTGGTTTTTTGTTTAAGGTGTAAATTTTGAAATCTGGTTTGAAAAACTTGACTCCCTCATTGTTTACTCTTTTTTATGGTTTTTGGGTCACACCCCGCAGTGCTCAGGGGTTACTCCTGGCTCCATGCTCAGAAATTGCTCCTGGCAGGCTCGGGGGACCATATGGGGCACCAGGATTCGAATAGATGACCTTTTGCATGAAAGGCAAACGCCTTACCTCCATGCTATCTCCCGGGTCCCTTTCTCTCTGTTTATTCTTACAAATTCCACCTCTACCCCAGTGGTTGGCATCTTCTAGCCCAATCCTGAAAAAAATGTACCTTCCCATCCAGGAAGTGCCTATCAGTCCTAGGGCCTGGCCCTTTAAGACTCTGGCCAGGTGTACTGTGATGTCACTGAACCCAAACCTAAGGCTTTTTCTCCAGAGCCAGAAGATCCAAAGGGCTGCCATCACCTGGAGAGGGAGGGTTCTTGGGTGGTCTCCATGGCACACGGCGTTCTGCAGGTACGATTTTCTCTCTGACCCTCAGGATATCACTCTGAGCACCCTTGAGTTCCAGGTCTGGGCCTGGTGAGCCGCAGGGGTACCCCAGGGAAGAAGGGGTGACCGATCCAGGGACCAGACAGCCCAAGCACGCCCATAGTTTGATCTTGTTGTGTTGATACCTGTGATGACCCAGGATCCCCTTTTTAAATATTTTAATATCTTTTATTTATTGAAGAAAATGCTTCACATAATTCACATAACTGATCCTAAAACAACTGTTTCAGGAAGACCAAAAACAACATGATTTAAAAAAATAGAAAATTGAATGAAAAACTAAAGAAATGGGAGAGAAAGGAAAGAAAATGTTCAGCAGCAAGTATAGTTTTGAAAATTATTGAATCACCAATGAACTCAGTAATGCATTAACAGAAAGTTTAGTAAGCTCTTATTTTTTTAAAGAATGAGAGTTAAAAAAAAGGTAAAAATGGTGTGGATGGCAATTGTTGTTTGCACAGGCCTAGCAAAACATTAGGAAATGGAAGGAAAAAGCCTTGACCTAAGTACATGGAGAACTTACCCCTGAAATTTTATGGCAAAAGATTGACTCAGGGCTCCAGGCATACTAGGCTGTTCCACTCCTTTGTGGTCATGGTAAAATTTTTTGCAGTTTCGCTGTTGGTGTTGTTGGGCTTACTTCAAAGGGCTTTGCTGCCACTTTTAAAGAAAATCCAGAAGTGAGAAGACGGGAACACACCCTCTGAACTCCTGTCCCCAAATAGGGTCGAGTATGGGATAGAAAGACTGGTTTGGGGGACAGGAATGTGTGCCAGTTGAGCAAACAGATGTTTCAGGAAAGAACCGAGGGACAAGATTTGAGTTCAAGCAGGGACACTATGCTTTGCTAGTAGAGGCTTCTTTTTACTTTGTTTTTCTTTTATTTTTGTTTTGGGGTCCACATTCAGTGTTGCTCAGGTGTTATTCCTGGCTCAGTGCTCTGGGTCACCCTTGTCAGGTCTAAGACACTATGGAGTGCTGAGATCCAGGGTTGAACTCCTGGTAATATGGACGCTGATGTTGGTTAAGGAAGGAGACCTGGCGATCAGGATTTCTGCCATGAAGCATCATTTCTGCCTCACCATTGGAAATGTTCTTTGATTTATGATTATTATTTCTCCGCAGAGTTAATGAGTTTATTCCTGGCTCTGCACTTGACCATCACTTTGCAGTGTCTTGTCTCCTTCCTGTAGCCATAGTTTTCCTCATTAAACCAGTTGCACTTTCAAAGCCTCTTTGTCTGTTTCCTCCTTGCCTTTGAGGCTCTATGAAAAAAATTAAAGCAAAGACTCTTTCTGGAAGCCATATTTCTTTGAAGTAAGGTCATTTTTTTGACTTTCCGGTCACACCAGGCAGCTCTCAGGGGATATTCTTGACTCTATGCTCAGAAATTGCTCCTTGCAGGCTCAGGGGACCATATGGGATTCAAGATTCAAAGCAGGTACTGTCCTTCTGCATGCAAGGCAAATTATTTGCCTTACCTCAATGCTGTCTCTCCAGCCCCGAACTAGCATCATTTTTATCTGCACTAGGAATTTGCTTTGGAGTGAATTGTGACTGCTGATAACCATGAGCACAGGATTAAGTCACTCATTCAACCATAAGCTTTTTGCTTTGCTTCTTGGGCACTGTGCAGAGTCAGGCTTTGGAGTTGGGTCGAGCGGGTATGTGATTAACTTTTTGGTTCCAATCCAGAGTGGATTTTACCGATCCAGCTGGTTCTGTCCTGGGTATTGGTCTTGGAAGGACATTGTGCAACTTGTAGCGCCATAAACCCGTGGAATAGTGTCCACAGGCCATGTTGGCTGATCTGACTTCCTTACAGTGATAACTGGAATGGTTTCTGGGCCTGCCTGTGGAAAGAAGAACATGGAGGATGATTTCTCCCAAGGCAAGGAGAGATCCTTGAGTCTCTAGGGTCCTGAGGTCCTACCTTCAGCTTATATCCCAGTGTGCAGTTGTCCGTGACCCCTCCGGTGTGACTTCTCAGGACGAAGTGACTTTCCCTGATATAAGTGAGCTTTTTCAAGGATGAGTGGCTGTGCCCAGGCAATTCTAAGAGGAGGCCCTCCAGTGTGACTTCTCAGGACGAAGTGACTTTCCCTGATATCAGTGATCTTTTTCAAGGATGAGTGGCTGTGCCCAGGCAATTCTAAGAGGAGGCTCTTCAGATACGTCATACTAGAGTTTTACCAGCATTTGCAGGCTATAGGTGAAAGCCACCTGGGGTATCTGTAATGAGCAATACCCTGGTAGATTGAACCTGGGTCAATCACTTCCAAGGTAAAGAGAATACCAGAGTGCTATTGGTTTTGCCTTGTGACTCAAGTTCTCTTCATGATGTCATAAGGGCCAGAGGGCAGCAGAGGGTAACCCCAATGCTTCTTGGAGCATCATGTGCAACAGAATATAATCTGAGGGCCCTGCATGCAAGCTATCTTCCGAATTCATTGCTTCCTATCCTGGCCACAGTTTCAGTGTTTTATTTGTTGTGAAGGTTCACACCTAGCCATTCCCAGGGCTTTTGTGCCAGACAGGTGCAAGCAGTATGGTGTTTGTCTTGAACAGTAACCTAGAACGGACTGGTTCTATCACCCGGCGTCCAATATGGTCCTACAAGCCTGGAGGGATTTTTGAGCGCATAGCAAGAAGTAGCCCCTGAGCATCACTGGTTATGACCCAATAAAAGACAAAGGACATTGGCCTTTAGCATGAAGGGATAGCAGAGGCATGGATAGCGTCCAGAGTTTTCATCCAGTGTAAAAGTTGCTTTCCCAATTTCCCTGGGATCCCAGCTCTCACAATCTGCATCCGTATCTGCAAGAACTGAGGTTCGTCCTTGGGATCTTGAGCCTGGGAGATTCGGGTATGAGTTTCCTTTTTTGAGTCAATTCCTTGAGACTCCCCACCCTGACTTCATGGCACAGGGCAGAACCTGCCTCTTGATGAAATTCATAGCAGCACAAGCACAGCTCCTGCAGGCCGTCTCCACCCAGCAGACATTCACCGGAGAGCCAGTGCTGTAGGTTGCCCGGACCCAGCCCATCCTGGCCGCCTGAATCCGCTCTCTTGGTCCGGTTCTCCCAGAGTTCCGGGGGAGGTCGTCGCAAGGAAATGTCCAGGATTCTGCCTGATGAGCGGGTGATGCCAAAGGGCGGGAAAAGTGCAACTTCTGAGCACTTTTTTCGGGTTTGTCGGGTGGAGTGTGCGGTGTTGATTAAAAGTGTGACCCTCAGCTCTGTAGCTCGCAATCGCCCCCTACCTCGACCAACTTGCTCCCCAGGGTGGGGATACTCACCCGATCCAGCAGGTGAGTTTCCCTTCCAAGCCCAACGGGGCCAATCCCTTCACCTGGCCATTTAAGACCGGCTCGTGCGCTGTGACTTCACCACACCCGGGCTTTGTCTCCTTAGCCTGTGGCGTCAGACGGTGGTTGGTGCTTCCCTTGGCCCTCGGGAGTCCGGAGGGCGACTCTGACTCTCTCGGCTGCCCAAGGGCCTCTTGAGTCCAGAGCTCCAGGGTATCGTGAGCTGTGTGGGGACCTGGAGCAGCCCTAGAGATGGGATGGTCCAGGAAGGTAAAGACGGGTGGATTTTCTCTCGCCTGTGCCTAGGAATGAACCAGGATAGGGGCTGGTTGGGGTTCGGTGGCTTCTTGCAGTGACTCTGGTCTGTATCTTGTGCCCGACCCCAGAAATATTGGGATGTTTCTAAAGTTCGTCTCTGGGGTACACCCTTGGGGGTGCTCAGGTTCGGTGCTTGGCTCTGGCTCGGGGATCGCTCTGGGCAGGCCCCGGGGACCTCATAGGGTTTGGAGATCCACTCAGGTGGGCAGGGCGAGTACTTTGGAAACGTTTGATTTGAGGGTGGGGATTGTGTAAAATACATATTAATTTTGGGTGAGTGGAGGAGACTTGAGCCTCAACCACCGAGGCTCAGGGGCTCTTAGGTCCTGTCCAGTGCATTACTTGGGCCAGCACCTGATGGGCAAATGACTTCCTGACTGTCCTACAGTCTCCTTACCCAAGACCTATTGGATGAGAAGTTCCAGGTGCCAAACACAGGTCACATCATGGTCTTTAGTAAGTGCTGCAGATAAAAGGATAACTTTACAACATCCTGTTTGGCGCTTTTCACAGATGTTCCCTTTAAAAGTAGCTGGATGCTGGGTTCAGATGGGCTGATGGGGGTTAGCATCAAGTAGGACCCACAAGACGGATCTGGGAGGTAATTGTGATGACCAGTTTAGTTTATAAGGTGACCTTGGTCTGTAGGAGGGCACGCCGGGGCCCAATATCTGCTCCCCGGGCAGGTTTGTCACACTTGGGTCCCTGTGGTAGTGGCACCTCCATCCAGAAAATAGTATGACTCTTCTACTCTGGTGTTACGGCTATAGAGAGCCCATATTCCTGTTCCCATCACAGCTCCCCAAGACAGTATCTTGCTCCATTGCCCCATGTTGGAAGAAGCTGATGTCCATAAGGGGTCCATCAGGGTTTTCTGGCACGAGTGCTGTCACTTCCAGTCAGGGAACAATATCTCTGCTGTGACTTTTCTCCAGGGCTTACTGCAAAGGTCCTTACTACTGCTCTTAAGGAATAATCCAGGAGGGAGAAGATGAATGCAAACATTCTGCCATCCTGTACCCAGGTAAGACTGAGTGTGGTGAGCACAGTGGGGGACAGGCATGTACAGCCCTCAGGGCCAGAGGGGTCCAGACAGATTTTAGGAAGAAAACCCTCGCCATGCTTTGACTCCAGTCAGTACCATTGACCCTCTTCTAATAGAGGCCTCTTTTGTCCTTGTTTGCTGTGTTTCTTTTGGGTTCCACACCTGATGGTGCTCAGGATTTACTCCTATTCAGAGCTCTTGGGCCACTCCTGTCATGTCTTAGACACTCTGGACTGCAAACAAGGGTTGAATTCCTGGTAATTTGGACCCTGATGTTGGTGAGAAAGGAGACCTTGATCTCAGGATTTCTACCATGCAGCATCATTCCTGCCTCACACATGGAAAGGCACTTTGACTTATGCTAATGTTTTCTCCCAACAATTAATGGATTTATTCCTGACTCTGCAATTCACCCTCTCTGCAGGTTCTTGCCTCAATCCTTCAGTCATATTTCTCATCAGTAAACTAGTTGCACTTTTGAAGACTCTTGTCAGCAGGCCTGTTGGCTTCATGGCTCTAGGAGAGAAATGAGACCAAAGGCTCTTTTTGGAAGCCATAGCTATGTGGAATCCAGTCATTTTTTAAACTATAATTGGATGGATCCATTTAAGGATGAAATATGAGTGCTGATAACCAAGAGCACAGATTTGAGTCACTCAGTGAACCATGAATTTTCCTTCTGACTCTTTTTGCATTGTGCAGAGTCTGGCCTAGGATGGAATGTAACAGTATGTGTTTACCATTGTGGGCTTCACCCAGAGCTGACGTTACAGATCCTTCTGGTTCTGTGCTTGGGTTTCATCTTGCTGTGTGTACATAACGTCACCTCAAGAATATTTCTACAATAGTGTCCACACGTTATGTTGGCTGTTGGGCCTTCCTTGAAGCGAATCACTTGTCCCATTTTCCAGGGATGATGGTAGAGAGAACATGGCTGCTGGTTCCTCTCAAGGCCTTTGTCCTTGAAACAGGTCCTAGAGATCCTGCTTCAGTGAGGATTACAGTTTGCATCTGTCCATGACACCCTCCTGCATTGCTACTCAGGTTTCTGTGACCTTCCCCGAAGTAGCTGTGGACTTCTCCCAGGATGAGTGGCTGTGTCTGGACCCCTCTCAGAAGAATCTCTACAGAGAAGTGATGCTAGAGACCTACCAGCACCTGAAGGCCATAGGTGAGAGCCCTGTTGGGGCAACTGTGAGGGCCAAGGTGATAGATTGAACCTGGTTCAACCTCATGAAAGACAAAGGACCTATAAAAGTGCTCTTGTTCTGGCCTTGGGTCAAGTTCTCTTCATGAGTGCATAAGCACCCAATGGCAGTCAGAGACTGGGGTAGCCCCATTGCTTCTTGAAAAATTTTGTGTGAATGGTATTCCATCTGAGGCTCTTGCATGCAAACTCTGTTCCCCAATTCATTGCTTCCTATCGTGGCCACTGCTTAATTGTTTTGTGTTGGACCACATCTCACATTTCCCAGGAATTTTGCCCGCTTATTGCTATACTCAAAAACACTGCTAGGGTAGAGAATAGAATGAAAGACAGGATATTTGCCTTGATATTTGGCTGACCTAGGTTCAACACCCAGCATCCCAATGATCTCTATAGGCTTTCTGGATTGATTCCCTGAGCATCCCAAGTGTGTAATTCCTGAGTAATCCCAAGGAGTAATACCTGAGTATTGCCAAGTGTGGCACAAAGTCAAAGAGAAAACTATTTTGTGGGGCATAATGAATCCTATATGTGGATCAGGTGTCCAAATTTTTGTCAGTATGTGCATGGCAAGTACGTGCCACCCTGTATTATTGTGCAAAGCCTTTATTTTTGTTTTGGGGCAACAGCCAGCAGCGATCAGGTGTATTTCATGTATCTGCACTCAGAAATTAGTCCTGGCAGACTCTAGGTATAATATAGAATGTATGGGATCGAATCAGAGTCCATCCGGTGTTGGCTGTGTGCAAAGCAAATGCACTATTGATGTGCTATCACCCTGGCCCCCAAGACTTTACTTTTTATGACATGATTGGCATTTGCAAACCTTAGTGGTGATTGAGATTATTCCATAGCTCTGTATTCTGTACTCTTTACACAAAGAGCTCAGGGAACTCTAGGCGTGCCAAGATCAATGCGTTTTGTCCATGTGTGAATCCATTTTGTCCTATTGCTTCCTCCTTGGAAACTTCAATTTTAACCTGCTATTGTCTGTGTGATAATCAGTGTGCATATGTAGAAAAGATATTTTGTTCTTTATCTGTTCCATGTTTTAGCCTCTTTCATTAGGGACCCAGACTATACCTGAGGTGCTATCCTCTTCACTGTCTTTTACCCATGAATGATACCTCTCTGACAGGACATTGTGGGGTGAAGCCTGCGCTGATCTCCTGGTTGGAAGTAGGAGACCTTGAAAGGCTGCAGGGAGGCATGCTTCCAAGTAAGTGTGGGAATAATCCCTGACTCAGACCCTGATGTGTGTGGCATCTTGGGCCTACAGAAATGTGTGCCCTGAGCATTCTGTGTCAGGCTACTGTATTGGGGTAAGGGTATTTTCCATTCCATTATCTGCATTTGCTGCTGAATCCCAGTATGTTCTGGTATTTTGCTGCCTTGTTGTTGCTCTTTATAGTTCCCTTTCAATTAATCATTAGAATAAAAGTTGAGATTCTATGCCTTAACCTACTGTCTGTGCCCACTGTCTGGTTGCATAGTCCAGTGTTGGAGTGCCCTTCTCAGCAGTAGCTAGATGTCCCTCTCATCAGTCTTTCCACACTTCCTTTCACCATGACATTTAGCAGGGTATTTGGTATTCCAAAGAAGGGGTTCTTTTTTTACTGTTTTTGATAATTACTTACTGGTGCTGTTAGGGTTTAATCTGGCTCTTTTCTTCAGATTAGCTCCTCATAGTCTCAGGTGCCATTATAGGATACTAGAGGCGAACTTGGTCCACCTCTTGGAAAGTCAACACCCTCTCTGTTCTACTATGTATTTGACATGATTATTGAAAATACTAAGAAATTCTTTTGGGTTCAAACCTGGTTGTGCTCAGTAGATACTCCTGGCCGGTGGGCCTATATAAGAAGCTGGGGATTTAACCTGAGTCTGTCTTGTCACCTCAGTGCAAGCATATACCCTATTACTCTACTTCCTCTCTAGCTCAAAACTGTAAAAATTTTTATATTTGTTTTATATTTGTTGTATGGTAATGTATGTATCAGTAATGCTCAGGAGTTACATCGGATATGCACAAGCCAATTACTCCTTGCATGACTTTAGTTAGTATTTGGCATGCCTAGAATAAAACTCAAGTCAGCCAGCTTCAAAGAAAACTCCCTCGCCGTGGGGTTTGCTATGTGTACCCCTGAGTATGTTTAGTCTGAATCTTTCTGACTTACCTTCTCTTTTCTCAAAACTGACTTATTACTTTAAAATATGTATTCATTCTATCACTGAAATTCACTCATATGTATTAAGAAATTGACTGCAATCCTTCTGACTTATCTTCTCTTTACTCTAAGCTGATTTAGTACCTTAACATATGTATTCATTCCACCAATTTTGTTGCAGTTAACCAGGTTTCATTCCACTAATATATTGAGGGGGTTGGGCCACACCCCATGGCGCTCAGAGTTATTCCTGGCTCTGTGCATAGAAATTGCTATTGGGGCCTGGAGAGATAGCACATTGATGTTTGATTTGCAAGCAGCTGATACAGGACCAAAGGTGGTTGGTTCGATTCCCGGTGTCCCATATGGTCCCCCGTGCATGCCAGGAGCTAATTCTGAGCAGAGAGCCAGGAGTAAACCCTGAGCAACGCCAAAAACATAAAAAAGAAATTCCTCTTGATAGGCTCCAGGCACTATATAGAAGCTAGCAATCAAACCCAGATTCGTCCTGGGTTGACCACGTGAAAAGCAAATGCCCTATCAGTGACACTCAGATGTTGCTCTTGGCTATGCACTCAGAAAAAATACTCCTGGATTGGAGGACGATATGGGATGTCTGGGATTGAACCCAGATTCATCCTGGGTCAGCCACATGCAAGGCAAACACACTAGTGTTGTGCTATCGTTCCGTACCAGCCCAATCAATTAATTGTAACATTTTATATTTTGGTTGATTTTAGATGAAGGACCTCAAGTTCCTATAGTGACATTTCAGCAATTTGCTTTTGTAATGGAATATCCAATAAAGTATGAGATGGTAAGTGTTGCAAGTACCAATTCAATATTATGATTGTGCTGGTGGGATACTCAATGCTGAAAACACGTAGTATTTGTAAATTAGAGCTTTTGGTACAACCCTTTGACATCCTTAATATTCTTTGTACTGAGGAGTATGCTGGGGGCCGGGCGATAGCGCTGGAGGTAAGATGCCTGTGCTAACCTAGGATGGACCGCTGTTCGATCCCCCAGTTCCCCATATGGTCCCCTGTGCCTGCCAGGAGCGACTTCTGAGTGAATAGCCAGGAGTAACCCCTGAGCATCACTGGATCTGGCCCAAAAAACAAAAAAAAAGAGTGTACTGAGTACTCATTTGATGTCTGGCTTCTCATATGGTCCCCTCAGCCCACAAGGATAAATTTTTGAGAGGAGACTCAAGAATAAACTCTGAGTGCCACTGTGTGTAGCCCAAAAGAAGAAAAGAAAAAACAAAGAAACAAAAAATGAATTTGGAGAAATTCAAGGGAAAGACAAGTAACTTAACTAACCCTCTGTTGTTTCACAGAGAAACAGCCAGAAGGAGTTGGATGGAGCAGATCCTATGCTGTGTGCCACAGTCTGGAGGAAATCGTCTTGCCCATACACCAACGGGAGTGAAGAATCAGAAGGCATCTGTTGTGAAGTGGACCAGAGTGAAGAGAGATTTCTTACGATAGAGCCAGGGACCACTGTGCAAAACTCCCCCGAATCTGCTCTACCCATAACTTGGACTCAGACCCCCACAGTGGGACCATTCTGGGAAATGCGATCAACAGTGTGTGTTCTGAGCCCCTCACAATCTCAGGCTAACCAGCACATTACCTGTAGAGTAGAGCCATCTGAGTGTAAGCAATGTTACACAAAGTCCCCCCCACACCTTGAAGTTCCCTCAGACACCCTCAGTACAAAGGATACCGCTGAGGGTCTGCAGGGTGGATATGCCCTGAGTCAACCTTCTTGCCAGAGAGACAACAAGAAAGTCCAGAAACGAAAGAAGCAAAATGCATGTCCAGAGTGCGAGAAGGTAATTTGTCAATCATCTCTTAATAGGCACAAGAGAATTCATACAGGAGAGAAACCATATACATGTCAGGAGTGTGGGAAGTCCTTCACTCGATCTGCTCACCTTAATAGTCACAAGAATATTCATACTGGAGAGAAACCTTATACATGTCAGGAGTGTGGAAAGGCCTTCACTCAATTCTCAGGTCTTTATATGCACAAGAAAATTCATTCTGGAGAGAAGCCTTATACATGTCAAGAGTGTGGGAAGGTCTTCACTCGATCCTCAGACCTTAATAAGCACAAGAAAATTCATACTGGAGAGAAACCTTATACATGTCAGGAGTGTGGGAAGACCTTTACTCGATCCTCACACCTTAATAGTCACAAGAAAATTCATACTGGAGAGAAACTTTATACATGTCAGGAATGTGGGAAGTCCTTCACTCGATCTGCTCACCTTAATATTCACAAGAAAATTCATACAGGCGAGAAACCTTATACATGTCAGGAGTGTGGGAAGGCCTTCAATCATTACTCAAATCTTTATAGACACAAGAAAATTCATACTGGCCAGAAATCTTATACATGTCAGGAGTGTGGGAAGACGTTCACTCTATCCTCACACCTTAATAGTCACAAGAGAATTCATACAGGAGAGAAACCGTATACATGTCAGGAGTGTGGAAAGGCTTTCACTCAATTATCAAGTCTTTATATGCACAAGAAAATTCATACAGGAGAGAAACCTTATACATGTCAGGAGTGCAGGAAGGCCTTCACTCGATCCTCAGACCTTAATAATCACAAAAAAATTCATACTGGAGAGAAACCTTATACATGTCAGGAGTGTGGGAAGACGTTCTCTCGATCCTCACACCTTAATAGTCACAAGAAAATTCATACTGGAGAGAAACAATATATATGTCAGGAGTGTGGGAAGACCTTCACTAGATCCGCTCACCTTAATAGTCACAAGAAAATACATACTGGAGAGAAACTTTATACTTGTCAGTAGTGTGGGAAGACCTTCACTCAATCCTCATGTCTTCATATTCACAAGAGAATTATATCAGAGAGAAGGTTCATACATGTCAAGAGTGTGGGAAGTTCTTCACTCTGTCCTCACATCTTAATAGTCACAAGAAAATTCATACAGGAGAGATACCTTAGACATGTTAAGAGTGTGAGAAGGCCTTCACTCAATCTTAAGGTCTTTATATTCACAAGAGAATTCATACTGAATAGAAGTCTTTTCCTAGGGCCCGGGAGATAGCATGGAGGTAAGGTGTTTGCCTTTTATGCAAAAGGTCATTGGTTCGAATCCCGGTGCCACATATGGACCCCTGTGCCTGCCAGGAGCAATTTCTGAGCATTGAAGTCAGGAGTAACCCCTGAGCACTGCCAGGTGTGACCCCCCCCAAAAAAAAAACAAAAACAAAAAAAGAAGTCTTTTCCATGTCAGTAGAGTGGGAGAGCCTTCCATGTATCCTCAGCTATCTAAGAATAAAAGAATTTAAACTGGATAGAAGCATTATTAATGCCCGGAGTATGGGAAGGTCTTTTTGTGATCAAAAAGCCTTTATTTTCACGAGAAAATTCATACTGGAGAGAAGCCTTTTACATGTCAGTGTGGGAGGGCTACTATCATTGTTTATACCTGCTATGCATGAAAGATTTCATACCTGAGTGAAGCCTAATACATAACAGGAGAGTGGGAAGGCCTTCAACTGAACTTCAGTCATTACTAGACAAGATATTTCATATAGGAGAGAAACCTTATATGTCAGGAGTGTGGGCAGACCTTAACTCTATTATCTTCTTTTTTTTGTTTTTTTGGCCACACCCGGTGATGTTCAGGGGTTACTCCTGGCTATTCGCTCAGAAGTCGCTCCTGGCAGATACGGGGGACCATATGGGGAACCGAGGGATCGAACCACGGTCCGTCCTAGGTTAGCGCAGGCACCTTACCTCCAGCGCCACTACCCGGCCCCTTAACTCTATTATCAATAATTCTCACATGAATGTTCATACTGGAGACAAACCTTGAACATGTCAGTATGTAAGGCATCCTGTTGATCTGCAGACTTCTCTAAGAACAAATGAATGTATAATTGAGAAAAGGCTTGTATCTGTTAAGTTTGGGAAGGCCTTCACTATCTTTATGACTTATAAGCAGTGGAATATGAAAATAAGGAAAAGTTGTAAACATACATGATGTTTGGGAACGTCTTTATTTCCCAGACCTTATCAAACCACAAATTCATACTGGATATAAACTCTCTCTCTCTCTCTCTCTATATATATATATATATATACATATATATATGTATATATATGTATATATATATATTGTGGGAAGGTCTTCATTCTTCAAGATTCACAGCTATTTAAATATCTATTGTGGTCAAAAACCTTATGCAAGTAAGAAATGTGTGAAGAGTTTCAGTTGATCTTTAAGCCTTACTAGGCACTAAATTATTCATAATGAAGAGGAATCTTTTGCATGTAAGGAGAGCAAGAAAGCCTTTGATTCTCCCTCATACCTTAGGAGTGACTGCAGAATTTATTCTGGAGAGTCACCTGAGGTGCCTCAGAAGTGTTGGAATATCTTTAATTCCTGAGATCATTTCACATATATGAAAATTTTATATGATGTGTCAGAATGTATTTAACAGGGATGGTGTATTTTCCTTCCACACCCCTGCATCACTAAGATTCCTGGCATTCTTAAGGTTTCCCCCAAGCCTGCAAACATGAAGTAATCACATATTACCCAAATATGTGTCTCAAAAAAGATATAAAAATGAACATAAACTGGGAGAATCTTTACATAGGTCAGGAATAGGGGCAAGATTTTATTTCTGAATGCTTTATCTGCAGAATAATCTGTATTATAGAGAGAAACTAACTTGTACAATGTACGTGGGAAGGTCTTTGTTGATCTGTAAACCTTGATTTAAATTGTATGGCCCATGCTGCAGAAAAGCTGCCTAAACACAAGTAAATTATGAAGCTTTAAGTTAATAGTGCTTTATAATAAATACTATGAGAGTGGCATAATGTCCTGTTGGAGCCAACTCAGATATGATCTTCAACATCCCACAGGGTGTGGCATGCAGGACCTGGAGTGACTCCTGAGTTCATCCACAGAGTACATTCTCAGCACTGAGATGTGTGGTCCAAAAATAAATTCCAAAATAACTATGGGTTATAAGCCTTAATAAGAAGGTAAGGTATTTTGGGAGACTTTGCTCAGAGTTCAGACTTTAGTAGTTACTGGAAGCATCACACATGTACTGTATAGGGGAAACCCTGTGACATTTGCTCAGCAATCCACCTAGGACAGTGGTCGGCAACCTTTTTTTCAACTGAGACAAATCTCGCCAAAACCACAATTGAAATTATTTTGAGAGCCCCTTTTTTAAAACCAAAAATACATAGGATGATACAGTGTTTTTAGTTTCAATAAGTTTTTATTGAGAATATTATGCATACAAATATCCCCACAGAACTCTGTGGCTTGCTGACCACTGATCTAGGAGGGTTTAGAAGCCCTACAGGCGACATGGTTGTGGCAAGCTTTCACTCAGTCTCACACCTAATTGTATGTTTCACATACCCCTGAGTGAAACAACTTTATTATCCACATTGAAGGCTGAACAAAAACACCCTTGGTCTTATTGTTTGAGAGGAATATAGATAATATATATATATATAATATTTCCCTTTTGTATCTTTTCTTTTTTTGGTTTGGGTCACACCTGGCAGTGCACAGGGGTTACTGCTGGCTCTAGGCTCAAACATTACCCTTGGCAGGCTCAGGGGCCATAGGGGATGCCGGATTCAAACTACCATCCTTCTGTATGAAAGGCAAACACCTTACATCCATGCTATCTCTCCATCCACCCGTATCTGTTCTTTCTGCCTGCTTTTCCCCTCCATCCTTTTACGGGAGGGACACTATCAAAAAACTCAAGCCGAGGATGAGAGGATGAACCCTTTTACTACAGGCTTGCTAGATCCTGATTTGGCTAGTAGGTCAATGGCCTTGTCTTTGATGATCTTGCCTTGTATTATCCTCGTGTGTGTGGATTATTACTGCAGACAAGTGCCTTCCCCATTGTCCAATTGCTAAGGCCCCAGCACAGTGCAAAGAGGAAAGTTGAAAATCTCCCTTTTTTCAGACTTCCTGCCCACATGTTTGTGTTTGTTTGTTTGTTTGGGGCCATATATAAGATGATGTTCAAGTGTGCTTCCTGGTTAAATTCAGTTTTATCACTCATCAAGGGTGCAAGTTTTCAAACAGGGTCAGGTCCTGTGAGCAAATTCCCCATTGTCCTGTGGTTTTAACCTTACTGTGATATTTTCAATGGTAGCTACATAATTCTTGTAGCTCACTGAAGCATTTTTCCTATGACCCAGAACTGAAATCCACAAGGGCTTACTCTTGCTCTGATCTCAGAAATTATTCCTGGTAGGCTCCAGGTACTATATGCAATGCGGGAGATCAAACCACCAAGTGGCACATAGCAAGGAAAGTGTCCTATCTACTATCATAGTTCTATGATATGGCCTATCATAATTCTGGCCCAACTCTTTACATTATCTCATCACTGAGTGTCTTGACTTTGATCTGCTTCTGGTCCTCATTAGAAACAGGACCAGCTCCCCAAAAAGAAACCTAAACATTCACCTATAATGAGAACTCTTTTGTATTAAAGTTTCTGGGTTCTAGAAACTATTGTGTGGTTCTTGTCTTATTGCTGTAGAGTTCACTGGATATTTAATTTGATATTTCTTTCTATATTGATGTAGTGTTTCAATTACCTTTTTCATGTCATTGCACAAATTGAGGTTGAAAGCCTCTAGAAGACTTCGTCATTTTCAGATTATTTTATTTATTTTATTTATTTATTTATTTATTTATTTATTTTATATTTTCTCATTTGTTACTCCATTCTATTGCTTTTCTTTCCTTCAAACAAAACCAAATAACTCGAATTATCAAGATCTACCTCTCAAATAGAGGGGGGAAAGGGACGGCACCAGGATCAAACAGATATATGATCACTAATAGTAAGCTAGACAAAAGGGGGACCACCTACTCTAGCAGTCCGGTGGGTGATGGTGGTGAATATGGATGTAGGAAGGGAACAGGGATAGGGGGAGGACAAATTTGGTGATGGGTATTCCCCTGATTCAATGCTAAATGTGTATCTAAAATACTGCTATGAAAGATATGTAGGCCAATATGATCAAAATAAAAATTAATGAAAAGGGAAAAATGTTTCTGGGCTCCAGTTTCCTCTTTACTTTAAGGAAAATTCTGAAACATTTCGTGAAAATAATGCAAATGCCTGTGTCTACTTCAGGGGTCCATTATCCACAATACAGGGTAATGGATGGAAAATGGGTAACAGAAATCTGCCAAATTTGATCTCTCATAACCCCCTGGGATTATTGTCCTCGGTTCCAGGCCGAAGAGTAGTGTACAATAAGCAGTTCTTGAGGAAAAGGTTGGCTGGCATCACTGGTATGAAGCTCCTTCACATTAGAATGCAAGGTGCCGTGTATCTCTTCTGGGGAGATGAAGATGTGAGAACCCTGGTTCAGGAGTCTGTACTATCACCACCATGTGCCCTGGATGGGTGATTCGTACAGAAGACAAATTCAGAGTGGGAATGATGACTGCATCTGTGGGAGCAGATCTTTAAGGAGTATTTCTGAAGGCAATGTGCCAGAGGGGATTAAAGTTATTAGCTAAATACTGTGAATCTGTAGTAATCTTAAGAAAAGAAACAGGTGCACACTCTAAAACAGCAACTTCACCTGTTGATCAGAAATTATAAGGAATGAGTGGGTTTAGATATCTCAATATCAAGCCCCCAACTTCCCATGTTCCCATGAGAGAACCCATCTAGAATATATGTAGGGCCACTGATTATCTAATGATGACTATGTCCGAGACAGATAGCTGGTAAGTTTCAGAAACTCCCAGTTTCCTGTTCTGATGGTGAATATCACTGGAGCCACAAGAATGGCTAATTGCAGAAATACTGAAAATGGGAAAACTCTGAAACAAGATAAGGCCAAATGAATAGGATTGGGCTAGTGTCAAATCCCTGTTACACTTCAGATTCATTTGTTCGATATTAATCTTCCTATCAGATCTACATATGGGGTAATGTCTTGGAGGGAGATATATTTTGTCATAACCCACTATGGGTTATTCTCTTGTTCTATTATCACAGTATGGTATGGTCACTGTTCAAGAGAATCATAACGAGGGCCAGAGCGATGGCACAGCATAGTGCCTTGCAAAGAGCTGATTAAAAGCCAACCCAAATTTAATCCCCAGCATTTCATAGAGTCCCCAAACCAGTCAGGGCTGATTTCTGAGTACTGAGCTAGGAATAACCCCTGAGCATCCCTATCAACACGATCTTCCAAGAATCAACTGCTTTATCCAAGACTGCTGAGGGGGCCCCTAATGAAAGCTTGACAAGAAATGAAGTCACAGAGCCAGAGTGATCTCACTGCAAGAAGGGTTCAGTCACCATTTTTTCCATATGGTCCAAGGCTGCCAGGAGTAGTTTCTTAGCATAGAGCTAGTAGGAATCTCAGAGTGCCACAGGGAAGTCTCATAAAACAATTACAACCAAAGAACTTAAATCATTTATAAACTTTTCAGATGGGGTCCAGGATGGCGCTCTCCTATGGCACGCAGGAGCCAGTAGGTTTTCAGCATCACTTCTCTGTAGAACGTCGTCTGAGATGTGTCTAAGCATGGCCACTACTCCAGGTTGAAGCTCAGGCCCACATTGGGAATAGTCACTGTGTTGAAAATCAGTATACAAGGAGGTGCCAGGTTCTAAATCCACCCTAATTCCTGGGTTGAGAATAGACTCTTCAGGGTTCTAGATAGACTTAGTGTCTCTTCCCTCTGCCTTTGCAAGGAACCACCCTCAACTAACTTTTCCACAGACACAGTCTGGGGAGAAAGCTCTAACCTGAATCTAGGGAAGTCAGATCACCGACCATGTGAACTCTACTATAGAAGGTTCTTGGAGGTGGGGCATTTTTAAAAGACGTCTCAGGGCCAGTCCCCACCAGCACTTGGTCTACTGAGCACTTCTTAGAGTAACACTGGAGCATAGACGTAAGAGATCAGAAAGAAACAGCAGTTGGGTAGTTGCCTTGCAGGTGGCGCACCAAGGTTTGATTCCTGCTATCCCATAAGGTTCCCCCAGCATTTGGAATACAAAGCAAGAGATTACACCTGAGTGGTACTGTGTGTGGCCCAAAATTTTAAAAAAATCAACTCAGTTGTGGCAAGGAAATCAGACTTTGCCTAGGATAACAGTGGTGAGAAAGAAAACTCAGGGTCCTGTGAGTGACTCAAAGCTGAGCTTGGAGTTGTCAGTGCTCCAAGTTCATCCCCAAATAAATCCCTCCTGGTGGATATCAGAATGACTAGATAGCAATCATTGTATGTCTTCCTGAAAGACCCTTTGCTTTCTTTCTTTCTTTCACTCTTAGAGGGTAAGCCATAAGACTACTTATAAGGAGGCTTTGAAAGTACACCTTGTTTAGTGAGAAATAAGGCTGCAGGGAGGAGGTGAGACTGCAGAGTGAAAGACAAAAAGGTTGACCTGCATTTCCTGGGGTCACAGCAAGTGTCAATCCCAAGCACAAGTTTAGGGTCCCATATGTTGCCATGTTTTACTCCTAAGTGCAGAGCCCTGAATGAGTTTCACTGCCACCAAAGTGTCATAAAATTCACTAGAACAAAATGAAAACAACACGAGATGCAAAACACATACAAAAATTTTTGTTTGGAAAAAATCACAAGGAAATGCACTTGCAGAAAGTACTCGGCAACATTCTTTTAAATAAGACAGGAAATTCTTCACCAACAACTGAGAGTTGGAGATCATGTAGGGAGTGTGCCAAACCTTCATCGAGTGTCCTGAATGAAGACAGGAAGGAGACATGGGAGTGGGCATTGGCCTCGAGTCTGGGAGATCTGTAAAATATGTGCGGGACTGACGGAACAGTGGGGAAGGTATTTGACTTGAACAGGACTGTGACAGGATGTGTCCCTGAGACCCCATATGGTCAACTAATAATGCCAAGAGTGCTTTCTGAGCAAAGAGTCAGGAGGAACCCCTGAGCACTGTTGCAATTGGTGCAACCTCCCCCGCCAAATATTCCAGCTTCTAACCCACCAGTACCAAATGTTACACCCGGCACAAAATTCCTTCCAGAAACATCTCTGGGCTTTGCTTGCGCTGTGGGTGGTACAGTGCTTTCCCACCACCATGTCCCTTTCTCAGTCCACACTTAGCCCATACATGGGGACAGAGCATTAGAAAGTGCTGCCCCATCGTCTGCCTGGACTATTCCCGAAGTGCATCAGCAAGGCCCCTTTGTAGTAAGCACTGTGAGAATGTCACAAGCTTGAGACATAGGCAAACCCACTCCTTGCCCTGGTCAGAAATGACTGCACTTGGACTTGAAATGCTGATAGGCTTCACCCCTGGGCACCAGCTCAGATCCTTATGGATGGACATAGCCATAGACCCCTT
>PVKC010006549.1:0-30516 GCA_004027635.1 Crocidura indochinensis
ATATAGTGTATCTTCCTTTCCAAATGTATTTTTTAGGAGCCACACCTAGTGAGGTTTGACGCAATGGGTACTAAGACCACTGCTGGTGTCTCAATACAGTGGCACAAGTCTAAATTGTTGTTTTTGACAAAACAATACAGTTTATATTTTTTAGATATTGCTATGCTTATACAAGAGATTTATCCTAGCATTTATATTATCTTCCCAGCCCATGTACCTACCTTTTCAAAAGTAACTATTAAAATATTTTTTCTAATTTTTAATATTGTGATTATCTTGAAATCTAAATGTGTATCTTATATACAGAAGAAGATGATTTTTGTTTTTGTTTTGGGGCCAGACCTGGGAGCTCTTCGTGGTTACTTCTGGCATTGTGCTCATAAATTACTCTTGGCAGGCTTGGAGAATATATAGGATGCTGGAGAACAAACAAGTCAGTTGTGTATAAGACAAAAACCCTACCCACTGTGCTATGGTTCCAACCCCAAAGATGATTTTTGTTTTGTTGGGGGTGGGGGGAATCACACTCAGAGGCGCGCAGGGTATACTCCTAGATCTGCGTTCATAAATTTCTCCTGGCAGGCTTGGGGGCCATATGGGATGTTGGGAATTGAACCCTGGTTGGCTGCGTACAAGGCAAACACTTTGTGCTATCACCCTGGCCTTAAATGTTGATTTTTTTATATGGTTTTTGGGCCACACCTGGTGACATTCAGGGGTTACTCCTTGCTATATGCTCAGAAATTGCTCCTGGCTTGGGTGACCATATGGGATGCTGAGGAAGCTGTCTTACTGCTTGCGCCATTGATTTGGCTCCCCCAATGTTTATTTTCTTATATATAAATACATATGTATATATGTATATGTAAAATTTCATATGTATATACACAAATATATGTAGAGTTCATATGTATATACTTATATATGTTTTATATATTTCATATATATGCATATTTCATGAAATATATAAACTTATATAAGCATATACATATGAACTTTGCACACACACATATATGTACATATACGTGTATATACATGTGCATATATATAAATTAATTTTGAGCCACACCTGGCTATTCTCAGGAACTATTTGCAGTAATACCCAGGCCAGGAAAGTGTTTTAAACCTGTTCTTTTTGATCCTAGGTTTTTTTCTACCACTTGACATGTTTATATTCCACAACTTTACACGAAAGGAAATTGTTATTTGTAAATTCAGATATTTAATATTTAAGGTACTTATTTATTTTTAAAAGCAATATAAGTGCTACTTTATACACCAAGATTTTGTACACTTTACACAATGCAAAATGTGAAAAATACACTTATAAAATTATAGTCAAATAATGTATCTACAGAATATTAGAGTACAGAAACTGAAAGCCCCCACTATTGGCAGACAGATGCCAGAGTTTCAAGCCACAGTCAAATTTAACATTTTGTATCTCTCTCATTAACCATAAGTGGCATTTTCTAACAATACCCCTGAGAAGTAGTACCAAGATAATCTCACCAGTAAATTCAACACATTAAAACTTTTGTTGGTTTGGCTAGTGGAACTTTGTCAAGCCAGGGTCATTGGCAACTAAATTTACTTGGCTTTCCTTATAAGTTTTCTAACTATCCAACTCTTGACCTGGGCACAAGTTACTGATACTGCTTTATAAGAAAATTTAAGAGACTTTCCTTATTTTTAGCTCTCAATTTAGAGATAGAGATATTTAAAAAAAATATAAACATCAGGGGCTGGAATGATAGCATAGCGATAGGGCGTTTGCCTTGCACGCAGCTGACCCAGGATGGGTCCCCCAAGCCAGGAGTGATTTCTGAGTGCATAGCCAGGATTAATCCCTGAGCATCACTGAGTGTGGCCGAAAGACAAACAAAATAATATATAAACATCAAGTCCTAATCTCTTTCCGTCCATCATCTTTCCACTGTACAACTGGAGACATCAGTGTGCTCAGGAAAGCAATACAAATCAAGTTACTATTGAAAGAAAGGTGGCATCACACTTTTATGTTCTTTATATTTTATGGATTATAATAAATTTGAAGCCAACAGAATAATAAAAAAAATAAGAAAGGTGGCATTGATGTTCGAGAAGGAAACCGTCCTAAAAGGGACACTCAGTCCACAAAAGAAAATAAATTTTTGTTAGCTAGTAAGAGTCTGTCACTACAGGAATGGATCCAAAATGCCTTGGGCTAATAATAGTCATTTAACCAAAATTCTAAATTTAAAATCTAGCTGCTTAAACCAAAGATGGCTTGCCAGTGTTTTAAGAACTTAGAGTAGCTGTGTGGTTTTCAAGTGCAATTTTAGAAACAAATTTGAGCAAGCATCCCCCACCCTTAGTTTCCTCCCAAATAAACACTACTTAGGTCTCTGTCAAGGTCATACACGTATGAAAATAAGTGATTGGACTTGCTTAGATCTTTAAGCTTTTACTTTGATAATAATGCTAAGAGAGCTAAACTCTAAAATTTAGCCAAGAACCTATAATTTAGTCAGCTTTTTATTTTTTTGAATTTTAAATGTATATACATTTATCAACCTTTGACCTTGAACAAATGACATAGTTTTTTACTCCATTATAAAAATGAGTACTTCTAAGAATTAACATAAAAATACAATTTTAGTTAGAATGTAAAAAAAAAGCACAAAGTATAAAAATATTAGCAGCTTGCCAATATTTGCAAATAAGTATTTTCATCTCACTTAAAAGGCAATGTCTTTACTGTTTTTTATTATTATCTCTTAATATCTTTATTTAAGCACCATGATTACAAATATGTTTTTAGCTGGGTTTTAGTTATAAAAAGGAACACCCCTTTCACCAATGTAGCAATGAATATGCACTTAAAAGAAATGTAAAACAATGTTATGATAGATGGCACAAAAAATAAGCCACTATTTTGTAGAATGAACTGTCCCCTTTTCAGGAGATCACATAGAATATCCAACTGTCTGTTTTTTAATTACTTACGTACATTATTCTTTGTTTTTTTTCTTTTTGGACACAATCAATCGTGCTCAGGACTCACTCTTATTGAGGTTCAGGGGCCATATATGTGGCGTCAGCAATGAAATCCAGGATCACTGGTTCAAGGCACATACCTTACCCTCAACTATTCTTATGCTCTACTATTTTTCCAACTTTTGTTTAAAAGTATTTTATTAAATTTAAAACTAAACTGATGAAAAATTCACAGGTTGAAACCACCCAATAGTGTATAATAATCTTTTTTTTTTTTTTTTTTGTTTTTGGGTCACACCCGGCAGTGCTCAGGGGTTACTCCTGGCTCCATGCACAGAAATTGCTCCTGGCAGGCACGGGGGACCTTTTTGCATGAAAGGCAAGCGCCCCACCTCCATGCTATCTCCCGAGCCCCAGTGTATAATAATCTTAATTGTGTCCACACCCAGTAATTCTTAGGGCTTACTACTGATGCTGTACTTAGTGGTGCTCAGGGCATCATATAGGATCCTGGGATTGAACCTGGATTAACTGCTTGCAAGGCCAGCACCCTCCTTGCTATACTATCTTTCTAGCCTGGTTTATAGGAATGTTTTATTTTATTTTTTATTCCTTAATAATATATTTATTTAAGGATCATGATTACAAATATGTTTGCAGTTGGGTTTCAGTCATAAAAGACTATGGTCCCCTTCACTAGTGCAACTTTTTCTGCACCATTACCTCCCATCTTCCTCCTCCCACACCTCTTATCTATATCGAGACAGGCATTCTATTTCTCTCACTCACGCACATAGTCATGATAGTTGTCAGTGTAGTTATTTCTCTAACTGCACTCATTATTCTTTATGGTAAGCTTTATAGTGTGGGTCAGTCCTTTCAACCCTCATCTTTATTGTCTCTGAGTATTATTAACATATTGTCTTTTATTTTTCTTAAATTCCACAGAGTGAGAAAATTTTATGTCTGTCTCTCTCCCTCTGACTTATTTCACAAAAAAAAAAAACAAAAAAACAACAACAACAACAAAGAACAATCAGTGGTTTACAGGAATCTTAAAGGGGATTTTTCTTTGGTTATAAAAGCTTTCCATTTTTGTTTTTAAACAGTCAATAGGGGAAATTAAACTGTATTAGAACTTGTATTAGAACTAGTTTCCATGTCCAAGACCAAAAGTGAGTCCAAATCCTTTCTAGCATATTTTTGTGACTATCCAAGTGCCACAAATACTGTCCAAAACAAAAAATGTCTATAATTAACTTAAAATAAAGAAATAAGGATTATTACACATGTAATTATAGCTGATTTTGTTCTTTTCCTCTCAGATTAAGAATTCTTTTTGCAAAAGCCAGTTGCTATAAGTAGATTGAGTTTTCTTTCTGCTTCAGAAGCACAATTTCTTCATTACCAATATTTAAGGTAGTTTTTTTTATGTAGAAATCTCTATTGTCATTTCATTACTTGTTTGGATGCTTTTAAAACTTTATCTTTGTTCTTCAGGTTTTTCAGATGTCTGTCTCTCTCTCTTTTTTTTTTTTTGGTTTTTGGGTCACACCCGGCCCGGCAGTGCTCAGGGGTTACTCCTGGTTCCATGCTCAGAAATTGCTCCTGGCAGGCACGGGGGACCATATGGGGCACCGGGATTCGAACTGATGACCTTTTGCATGAAAGGCAAATGGCTTACCTCCATGCTATCTCCCGGGCCCCTGTCTGTCTCTTTTTTAAAACATAATCTTTGTTTTTCATTTATTTATATTTTTCTTCCATAAATTTTATTTTGATGTCATTCTGAGTTTTGATAAGTCAGAAACTCTTTTGTTTTTTATTTTGTTTGTTTGGCTGGTTTTTTGAGGGCCACACCCAGTGACGCTCAGGGGTTACTCTTGATATATGGACTATGGGGTATGACCTCAAAAATAGCTCCTGGCTTGGGAGGACCATATGGGATGCTGGGAGATTCAACCGAGGTCTGTCCTAGGCTAGCACTGGCAAGGCCTTACCGCTCAGGGCCACAGCTAGGGCCCCTAAGTCGGAAACTCTTACATTAGTTCAAAATCCATTGTGCTATTCTGTTCTGCCTTGTGTGGGTATTTTGTTTTGTTTAGTTTTGCTCTGTGTTTTGTTTTACTCCTGATCTGTAGATTCTATCTGTTGCTGGTTTTTAAACCAAGTGGAAAGAGAGCTACAGGTTCCAACTTTGGTCTATCATCTCTGTAACGATCACAAGTAGATTTAATAATAAGGTTGTTCCAAGTTTATGTGTGCTTAATGAAAAAATAGCATCTGTTACTAATTGAATTTGATTTTTAGGCTTTGGGCACTGACCAAAGGCATGGCCACCAATCCCTATAATTGCCCCAGACTTGTTAACAATGGGTTCTCTACATAGCCCAAGTTTAGAGGTAGAGAAAAACAAGGTTTATTTAGCAGTTCCTGGAGGAGCCTGATTAGTTTCAAAGCAGCTTTTCAGTCACCTCTCTCCTACAGTTTTAGTTTGCTTCACCCTAAAAATTGCTTGCTGTAGAGCTAAGGATCTTAGACTAATTTCTCAGTTACCACCCTTTCTTTGTGGTAAGCTTCATGACATGGACCAGTCCTTCCAGCCCTCATCTCTATTGTCTCTGGGTATTAATACACTACTGTCTTTTATTTTTCTTAAATTCCACAGATGAGTGAGACTATTCTGTATCTATCTCTCTCCCTCTGACTTATTTTTCTCAGCATAATAGATTCCTTGTCCATCCATGTGTAGGAGAGTTTCATGACTTCATTTTTCCCGATGGCTATATAATCCATTGTATATATGTACCACAGTTTCTTTAGCCACTCATCTGTTGTCGTTAATTTTTTTAAATAAACACTTGAAGGACTTACATTTGATTCTGAATAACACTGGATTAATGTTTTTAACCTGTTTTAAATAAAACTATTTTTGGCTAGTGTTCAAAAATAACATTTTTACTTCTTTAAGAGACCCTTCCATAATCTGGAAACTTCCCTACACTGCTTTTATGTCCCCTCCCTTCCCTTAAATAAACTCTTTTTTATAATAATAAAAAAAGACTTAGTGCTGATGGCCCAAAAGTCAGAGACTTGGAACCCTAAGCATGGGGGTAGGAATGTAATTTATACATTTTAGTCTACATATCATAAACATATATTCATATTCCTAACCCTTATCTAAGCAAAGTTGATGTTATATTAATCCATGTATTTTTAGGACCCTCATTTGCTTATTATTTTCTGATATCTTTGCTCTCAGAGACCCAGAGTGACATCACAGGGGATTTAGTAAAAAGTGCACTGAGAGGGTTGATCTCCATTTTGTTCTCATTCTAGGAACTGGGAGGACTGGTCTACATTTTGTTCTCCTATATTGAGACCCAAACTGTAATGACACTGCTATGGTTCACATTGTTATCATGGACTTTCCTAAGATCAAAATTTTATATCACTAATATTTTACTAAAAATTAGTTAAGGATATTCTATGCCTCTGCCATTCTACCAGTATCTCATTCATTTACCTGCCACCTTATCATAATCCATATGAAAGTTATATATTAACTTGTACAAAATTGATAAATTTATTAGATATAGTGTAAATTGAAGGGTAGAGCATCAGGTGAATTTAGATGCTCAATTTAAATGTCATCTATCAAAAATATATAGAATAAAAATAGGGTTTCAGGCTGCTGGATGTAGGAGATAATGGCAGATAATGGATATTCTCAGCTAGTTTCCTCACACTCACCTTTCACACTACCCAGGTTGACTACAGGATCAGGATGTGGGTGTCAGGAAAGACTTATGTGCCCAGACAGATGGCAGATTATAGGCAGAGCTCTTGGACTTAGTCAGCATATTTAGGCAGAATGTGAGAACCCCGTTAGTGATAAGGTGCTGAGCACAGGAGACAGGAATCTCATCCATGAGCATTCTGACTGTGGCTAGAGAAGGGAAATCTGCAGAAAGAGTGGGGATTGAGTCCTAGGGAGACCCAGGAACAAGTGTTTTGATTAGTAAAGTATGTGCTGGACAGAGATTTCTACAGGGACAAAGCCAGCCCATTGTACTCTGGTAACAATGCAATGGTGAGAGACAGAACTGAGGAATTTGTACACTGAACCAGCATCATGTGACACTCAGGTCATTCAATATGAATCAGGGCATGAGGCTATTATTTGGGCCATGAGGTAGACACATAAACCTATCTATTTGAACTATATAAATTCTAACTTTGTACTTTTCTGTGTTTTGTATGCAAATCTTTCAGACAGGTCTCAAGAACTCACTGGTACAGATAAATCCTCTTTGAGATAACACATTCATAAGTTCTAATTGCTAGAATTCACTCCATACCTATATGTTTCTTTCTATTGTGTGTTATATCTGTTAAAGCACTGCTATAAATATTGCCATCAGTTCCAAAATTTAAATGTCTAAAGGATAGAATTGAAAGACTTGGAGGGAATGGCCCCAGTTTGCGTATTTGAATAAGAAGTTGAAAGGGCTTTAACAGAGGGAGAATTGATAAACTTTCTGAGGGAAATGTAAAACTTATGCTCATTAAAATTACATAAATATTTAACCTTAACTTATATTGAAATGATTCTATTTTTTATAACTAAGTTCTTGAAGTTTGGGACTTTCTGTTTATTATGCACATTTTGATAATACATATAATAATAAGGAGCTTGATTAAGCAGGAGTTAATATTCTTATGAACTTGTAAGTCTTTGATGAAATCCAATATTTGTAATGATAAGAGGGCTTAGAAAAATGTATTGGAGAAACATGATTATATGCATAGAAAAGCATAGTAATACATTAGACATTGCAGTAAGCATTTCACTTATAATATTTATTTCAGAAATTATCAATAGAAGACTAATACTATGAATCTTTCTATTGAATATATTTTATGGGGTGAGGACCAGGTGTTGTTCAGGGGTTACTCCTGGTTTTGCTCAAAAATCACTGATATTCTCAGGAAATCATATTGCATCTCAAGTGTCAAACCCAGCTTCGACTACAGACAAAGTAACACTCTACCAATTGTGATTTTCATCTGATTCGCTATAGAATATTATTGCAGGCAGATAGGTAGGAGATCCCTGCTAATCATTTTTAGGAAATAGCAAAATTTAAGATGAAATTGTCCAGACCTGAAATAGCCCAAAAGGCATGAGGTCACACCCCTTTGAAATACAAATATTGAGCTCTCTGGAGATGATGAAACTGAATCAGCATCTCACATAGAAATCAGAGAAGCGGGGCCCAGGAGATAGCATGGAGGTAAGGCGCTTGCCTTTCATGCAAAAGCTCATCGGTTCGAATCCCGGTGCCCCATATGGTCCCCCATGCCTGCCAGGAGCAATTTCTGAGCATGGAGCCAGGGGTAACCCCTGAGCACTGCCGGGTGTGACCAAAAAAAAAAAAAAAAAAGAAATCAGAGAAGGATGGACCTCTCAACAAAAAAGATGCTACAAAAAATCTTTTTTGTCACACCTAGTGGTGCTCAGGGGTTACTCTTGACTGTGTTCAGGGATTATATGGGACACTTGGGATCAAATTTGGGTTGACCATGTTCAAGGCAAGTGTCCTATTTGATGTACTATTGACCCAGCCCCATTTACAGAAAAATTTAAACGACATGATAGTACAGTAGGTGAGGCATTTGCCTTGTATCTTGGTGACCTGGGTTCAATTCCTAGTAATACCAGGAATGATCACTGAAACAAGAGTGATCCCTTAGCACTGCTGAGTGTGGCCCCAAAAGACTAGAAAAGAGTATATGACTTCCAGTGATAAAACCTACATCAACATTTAGGTAGGCAGATAACTATGGGTCAAAACAATTTGCAAGTATTTTATATAATCTCCCAAAAACCAGACTAGGTACTTTCTGAGCCTTTGTTCTATCTTGAACATGTGTATCCCTCTCTCTCTCTTACTGTCCCCTCACCTCTCTAAATTTTTCAACAAAACTATTTTATTTCACTAGCTTGCCTCCTATTTACACTTGTTTCTGTGAGAGAAGAGGAAGAACCTGCAACATCTATGTAAGGGTTCCTTTTCTGCAAAGAACAATTCCTCACTCTAGCCTGCATAAGAAGACTTCAGCCGCAGTTTAACAGCTGCCTCCTGTGGCTGGTGGGACATGAGAAGAAACTGCAGCTTAAGTGCTCTTTAACAAACTTACCAGTTCTGAACCAGACTGAGGGTGGCTAAAGTGAGTCTAGCAGAAGGTGTAATTGTGCTTTTCTCTTTGTTTGTGGGCACTTCTCTTGCCAAGCCACTTATAGTATGCTGGGTGACACAAAACTCCTTAATATTAGCAGAGAGAGCTAAAAGAAACCTGGAGATCTTGCCAAAGTGATTAGTCTGATCAGTCTTATTTATATTTTTGGAGGAGAGCTTGAGATTTTACATTTCCAACATGTTTTTAGAAAATGGTGTTGCTAGGGACTGCAAGGTGGCACTAGAGGTAAGGTGTCTGCTTTCCAAGCGCTAGCCAAGGAAGAACCGTGGTTCAGTCCCCCGGCATCCCATATGGTCCCCCCAAGCCAGGGGCAATTTCTGAGCGCTTAGTCGGAAGTAACCCTTGAGCACCAAATGGGTGTGGACCAAAAAATAAACAACAACAACAAAAGAAAATGGTGTTGCTAACCACTTTTCATAGCACAATCACTGGAAAACTTTCTGTCTCTACATAATGTATAGAGTTTAAGCTGCTCTGTCGTGTTTCACCACTCATCAAATATTCCACACTAAAGTTTGTAGAAGTCTGTATCAGACAGACAAGGAAGTTGCAATCAATATTCTTTACTGATCAGCTTAGTCATGCACTCACTTTTCTCAATACAAAGAATCAGAAAAATCTGCTAACAATAAATCAATCAGATTAGATATGCATCATATGTCAGATTAGATTTGCATCATGTGTCCGTGAAGCTATAGTTTCTATTTTTGCACCAAAACGTGTATGTTCCTTATCTTGAAAAGAGTAAATTAAATAGCATTTTTAGTTTAATATTCTAAAACATGTTAATTGAAAAGCATAAATTCTTTAAAGCTTATAAAAACAATACCAAACTCAATGTGATTATATGAATGCTACTAAAATACATATATTTTCTTCTAAAGATGTCTTTTTATAAGACATACATATGAAACTAATTAGATATTTTCTGAGTTTTCCCTTAATTTTATTTATTTTATCTGTCTATTATAACAATGAAAATAACATTTGCTTCTTAGTTTTATGCACATCAATTTTTTTCAGTTTATTGAGTTGAAAAGTTTAAAGTCAATGTTTTATTCCTAAGGTTTTACTTTAAAAGAATAGATTGGCCTCTTGAGGGTTTGTATTTGGTAATATTTATATATTAATTGATCAAAAAACACATGATATAGACTTTCTGTCCTTTGTTTAATATTTGTTAGTTTTTATATAGTCAAATTCATGTCCCATCTTAGAGTTTATACTTAACACAAAATTCTTATTTGAAGAGAACTATAGGTAGCAGAAGTAAAATAATTGAAATAATTATCCCTTTCAAACCTGTAGTTAAAAAAATCATCTCAAAATGAATTCTCTACTTGAGTCATACTTCACTATCTTTCCCTGCTGCCCACGACTTGATTAAAACACAAGAATATAATTATCTGCTAATTTGGAGTCTCAACTGATTAAAATGGAACTTGCAAAGGTCAGAGGTTATCATGGGATATGATTAATTGTCTAACATCATCTTAATCAACATATTTTCAATGTGGGCACCTTACATTTTTGAACAGGAAAGGGGAGGAGAGATGTGCAACTTAATCAACTATGCCTGAGTTGTCAGAAATGGGTTTGGGGAGGCGGCATCCCCCAGTTATTAGGGAAGGAGCTGAAGTGTTTCAGCCTTCAGTGATGGGTCATGCATTACCAAGTTTGTAAGATACAAAATGTGTTATTGAACAGAGGGCTTCTACTACGTGATTCATTTTAACTTGGTTAATAAACGAAAGCATTAGATCTGAAAAGGAAAGTTTTAGATATAGATTTGAACAAAATAAAGCAACCTGTGTGAAGTAGGAGCCACAAAGAATCATTGCTTTTGACTCCTACATTGCTGCATTATAGCCAAACTGTGTTAAAAATTATATAATGTCATTTATTATTGGTAATTTCATATATTATATAATGCCTGTCTTCTGAAATACAGGCAGGAAGAATACAGGAGGAGGAGGAGAAGGGAGATCTGGGGCATCGGTGGTGGAAATGTTGCACTGGTGAAGGGGTGTGTCCCGTTTATGACTAAAACCCAACTACAATCATGCTTGCAAGTATGGGGCTTAAATGAATATTCTATAAAAAATATCTAGTTTTTAATAGAATTTAAATCTAGTGGTGCAGGAAGGTGGGCATACTAGAAAGTTACGCCACTAATGTTAGTTTGACTGGTGTTTGACCCAGATTATTATTTATTTTTTTATTTTTTTTTTGGTTTTTGGGCCACACCCAGTGTGACGCTCAGAAGTCGCTCCTGGCTTGGGGGACCATATGGGGAGCCGGGGGATCGAACCGCGGTCCATCCTAGGCTAACGCAGGCAAGGCAGGCACCTTACCTCCAGCGCCACTGCCTGACCCCTGACCTAGATTTTAATGCACTGACAAGCAGTGCTTTTGAGAGCAAAGGACTAAACCTAGCGGTGCTTGCAGGGAACATGCAATACTGGGTTTCAGCTTAAGTCTCACACACGTTAAGCAAATCCTTTATCACTTGAGCTAGTTTTGTGTCCTCAATTTGTCCTTTAAACAAATATTATAATGCAGCATGTTACATTTTTTATAAAGAAGTAATAGAAGAGTATGTGTTTTAGTTAATGTCTAGTTTTAACACTCAAGAACAATATTGAATGCCATGTCATCCTCTAGGTAGAATAGAGGCTGAACTATCCGTGCTTTTTCTGTACTGGTACAGTATTATAGATATTCATTTTACCTTAATTTTTATGCATAATAGTGAGGCTGAATTTATCATTCCCATTACAGAGTTAAAGAAATATGTTTAGAGAAATTTATTGTCTTTTTTTTTTCTCGGGGAGAGGGTAGTTTGGAGCTACACTAAAATGTACTCAGGTGCTATTCTTGGATCATCTCAGGAGTGTGAACATGGGCAGTCGTTAGGAGACTTTACATGGTGCTAAAGATTCAAACAAATGTTGATAAGATAAAAGGCAAGAGCTTTATCTTTCTGGTCCATCTTCAACACTACTCTTATATATCTTCACCACTACTATATTAGTCCAGGAGTAGCAAGCAGAATGAATTATATGCTCAGTGCTCCATGTTATTTCTGGGTATGGCTAGAAAATTCTTGTTATCGATAAAATAAATATTTTGATGGGTTGTTTTTGTGTTGAGGTTTATTTATTTTAGATTTTTCACCTTGTTCTTAAAATGTCCCAGAGGGGCCTCTAGCTCAGAACCTTTAAACAACCATATCATTGTACTTTTGGGGATGTCACTTTTCCTAAGAGAAAAATATCTCTGTTTTTTCCATTTTCTACTGAATTGTATCTAGGAGTAGTCAGAATTAGCTGCTTGTTGTTATGTTTCATATATTTCTTCTCAGATCCTATAAAACTCAGAACATGCTCTCCTACTTAGGTTATACACAGAAAATGCTTATAAATTAGAACAAACAACAAATAGATGAATGGAAAGAATAGGCAAGTGAATGGAAATTTGGATAAGTTGACTAAATAGACAGTATTAAAGGGAAATTGATAATCAAACAAGTTGTGCCTACCCTTTGATTAGATGCCAGATAAAGGAGAAATGCAGGTTGTTGTCAAGCTTTTGAGAGGATTCTGTCTTGGCTGCAAATTAAAAACTCACTACATCAATAGAATATTAAGTGTTATACACTTGTGGGGCTAAAACAATAGCACAAAGAGAAGGACATTTGCCTTGCACCCGGCTGACCTAGGGTTGATGCCCTGCATCCCATTTGGTCCCCTGAGCCTATGTTTAGCCCTTGTTTAGATATCTATACAGATCACTTAGAGCCAGGAGTAGCCTCTGAGCCCTAACAGGTATGGCCCAAAACCCAAAAAATAAAATGTTAGACATTTACTATCATGTGGTAGTCCTAAATTTTCAGCATTATATTAGTAAATAATTTTTATGTTTATATTTCATTTTAATTCTAATTACTTGTACTAATACTGTCTGAAGAAATTTTATAGAACCTATAGAATATAATTATATTTAAATAAATAAAACAATTAGCATATTATTATTATACAAAATCTGTTTATTAAAAAACATAATCAGGTAAGTCCTAACATTTGCAAATTTGTCAACAAGATGTGGACCCAGGGAGTCAATTATAGAGTTGTAACCCAAGTCTGAATCTAAACTTTGGGAAGAATTATATTGTTTAGTGCTTTGGTGGTAAAGTTGTCGTTAAACAATCCTCAGATTTCTGAACTAGGAAGACTTGGTATTTCAATTTAAATCCAAAAGCAAAATAAAAATAAAGACATTGGAGAATAATTATTTTACGTAGTCATATCAGATTTCATATACCATCTATGAGAGACTAATACACTCCATTACCAATTTAAATTTTAATCTTATCTTAAAATAACCTCATATAAATCTTCAGAATAATGTAGGACAAAGTATCTGTAATCCAAGACTCTTTTTTTAAGAAATCTATTTTCTGGATCAAGATCTTAGACATTTTTTATTTATTTTTAAAAAATACTATATTTAAGCACCATGATTATAAACATGTTTGTAGTTGGGTTTCAGTCTTAAAAATGACACCCCCCTTCATTCCTGTGAAGTTCCTGTGGAGTTCCTTCATTCCTGTGGAGTTCCTGTGACTTCACCCTAGATTTAAGTGTAACTACCTGAAAGATCCGCTCATTCCTGGGAAGGGTTTTGGGGAATGGATACTACGTGTAACTTTACCAAGAATGGGAGGGGTCTTGGGAAGGTTAGATTAGGCCTTGGACCCAAGGGATGAGAAATTTGGGAAAAATGGAGAGGGAACAGGAGGAGACATGGCTGGAAAAGCTAAGACGCAGGGCAAGTTAAGGTTAGCATGCACAAATAGTTAAGATTGACCACACATGTGATGGATAGGGCATGAATAAAGTTGATACTTCCTGGGTGAGATTTCTACCCGCAGCTTTCCTGGACCCAGATACCCGCCTGCTGAAGGGGGTTGCAGAGTCACATGGCCTGGGATGGCAGAGAAAACACTTCCATGCGTCTACCACCATCCAAGCCTATCCTACGGGTTGTAACACTACAGCTCCCACCACCAGTGCCCCCCATCTCCCTTCTCCCCCACCCCTAACTGTATTCAAGACAGACATTCTACTTCTCTCACTTATTAATATTGTCATGCTCATTGTTAGTGTAGTTATTTCTGTAACTGCACTCACCACTCTGTGGTGAGCTTCGTATCATAATATGAGAAATTTGACACATAAAATTAAATATTTGGTTTTGTGTTTTGCTTATTTACTTTCTTTTTTCATAACCTAACAAAATATAGGATAGGCAAAAGTTACAAATATTTATCAGACTGAAGTCATGTTGAACAACATGATAGCTGAACCAGTTGTATCAAAGAAAGATTACTGCAGAAGTGATGAAACCCTATCCTATATAAGAAGGTAGTGAAAACCAAGTAATACTATTATGCCTATAGTGCATGCAAGGTCAAGGACGTGGTGAAAAATAAAGCATTAAAAATAGATAGACCATGAAATGGATTTGTGGAAGAGAACAAGACAGCAAAGACAGTAATATTGGAGGAAGCACTTGGGGAAGCAGAAATGATACTGACCTTTTGTATGTTTGTTGTAACAAGCACAGCACTCTGAGAAATAGATAAATATCCTAGAAGGCTTAGACCTCTGTTTCTCTCTTGTCTGCCTCCAACTTTTCATTTCTGAACTATGAAACTATCCAGCAGAGATGGTCAATTAGTGGTGTAAACAGTTGTGAATAAATGAATTTACATTTAACTTTTATAGGATTTTCTAAATAATTAATAAAGCTTTCTGTCCCCACTATTGGCACATAACTGTGTTTAACAGACATCTCCAGGGTCACTTTCTTTGTATTCAGTTAACTCGCTAACTTTCTGACTCTCTAAGGAAGAGCCTGCCTCTTCCGTTATATATTTTCTTCCTTATACCATAGAGTACCTTTATAGAGCACATTACATTTCATGTTATTATTTTTTTTCACTTTATATTAAACCCACAGCAAAAATAAATCATTCATTCATCATATATTTTCTGGGAATTTGAAACATAGTGCAGAAGGTATAACATGTAAGAAACAGATAAAGTATTAGAAACCTTGTATTTGATTGCTGGAGGCTAAACATATCTATAAAATTGAAAAATATATATATATACATTCAGGAATATTAAGATGAGAAATCATAACATGTCTGATGGACTACCTGCTACTAGTGAGCTAATTCTGAGAAATAAATGATGAAACTATGGGGAAATTTTTCTGCAGAAACAAAATTTCCCAGGTTCCTAGAAAGAAAACAAACTTCATAGGACCAAGTCAAGTTTCCCAGTTCAAATAAAAATTTGTGTTATGAGTTAGGATTGGATGAGACTGATTTTCTTGAAAAATATATGCTATTAGCAGAAAGTTGGAAGGAAATTAAGAAAGAATTCCATAATTACAGTTTTCCTTTTGACTGTTTCTGTAACCAAATTGCTTAAATTAGTGTTAGGATAAAGCAAATACAGCATTCTGTTTGTTTGTTCTTGAGCCACACCTAGGGCTTATTCCTGACACTCTGGTCAGGGCTCAGTTCTGGAGGGCTCAACAGATTCTCTGAAATGTCTTGGATCAAAACTCGGGTCAGCAGCATGCAAGATAAGTGATGTAATACATGCCACAGTAAATATAATTTGTCTTGAGGGTCTTGCAGTATACTTTCCCCTATCTATCTATATATATATGTATATGTATATGTGTATATCATGCAATAAAATAATCTTTTTTTTTTTTTTTTTTGGTTTTTGGGCCACACCCGGCAGTGCTCAGGGCTTACTCCTGGCTATCTGCTCAGAAATAGCTCCTGGCAAGCACGGGGAACCATATGGGATGCCGGGATTCGAACCAACCACCTTAGGTCCTGGATGGGTTGCTTGCAAGGCAAATGCCTGCTGTGCTATCTCTCTGGCCCCACAATAAAATATTCTTAATACATATTACCTATTATCTGAGTACAGGTAAAATACAGAATATCCAGTATTTTGTTATTGGTTTATCTGCAATTTCATCCAAATCAAAGGTCTTTGTTAAATGATCTGATATCTACTGGATTTCAATATTTTTGTTGGGAAATATTTGGTGTCCTAATTTAAATCACAATTCTATAATCTTTAGTAACAATAGATTAATAGAACTCATCTAATTATGTGTGAGAGAGATAGAAAGAGGGAGAGGGGGTGAATGGAAAGTAGGGAGAGAGAGTTTATTGCTATTTATCACCAATTTGACTTTGACTTTCCTCCTCTTCATGTTGGTTGATTAGTCAGGGAATTTCTTTTTTTTGGGGGGGGGGTGTCACAACCGGCAATGCTCAGGGGTTACTACTGGTTCTACGCTCAGAGATCACCTGTAGCCGGCACAGGGGACCAATTCAGGGAATTTCTTAAGTAAATCCTGTTCTCCTGTCTGAGCATTAACAAACACCATAGTAAAAGAGAACTTCTTGAGGCCAGAGTAGTGGTGCAGCAGTAGGGTGTTTGCCTTTCAAGTAGCTGAACTAGGATGGACAGTGGTTCAATCCCCAGCATCCCATTTGGTCCCCTAAACCAAGACCCATTTATGAGCTCATAGCAAGGAGTAACCCCTGAGAGTCACCGGTGTGGCCCCAAAACAAACAAACAAACAAAAAAGGGAATTTCTTTAAGTTGAGGAAAACTGATGTTGATCTAGAATTCAGTCCTTGCAATGATTTCTCCTCTGTTATTTCATTCTAATATAGAATAAGCTCCAACAGAATTCTAAAAGGATTTAGGGAAAATTATACTTCTGCAATAAAAACCAAAGTACAAGTTGCTAAAATCTCAAATTAGACTTCTAAATATCATTGTATTTAATTTTTTGCTTTTGAACCATATTCAGATGTGCTTATTCCAATACTTACTCAGACCTGACTCCTTGATCTGTGCTAAGGAATCACTTTATTATAGCATCAAATACCTTATTTATCACTGGGGATTAAAAGTGGGTTCATTTATGTATAAGGATTATGTACTGCACTAATCTCCCTGAGTCACTTTTTCTATATTAAAATATGTGTATTTTATCAATTTAAGGTAAAGTAAGAGATATATGGGTTTGAATTGTTCAAGTTCTTTATTTCCATAGAGGTTTATATAATCTACTTTATTCACTGGAGAAAACAATGTGCTAAAATGTTTTTTTATTGGCCTTGACTGGTAGTATAGGAGGTAGGACACTTGCCTTGCATCCTTCCATGCATGTGGTCAATCCAGGTTCAATCCCTGGCATAACAGTCAGTCCCCCAAGCACTGCCAAGAGTAAGTCCTGAGTCCAAAGGCAGGAGTAAAACTTGAGTATCTCTAAATATGAAAACATATTTAATTACTATTTAATTTTTTTCTGTTTTTCTATTCAATTCTATTTGTTTTGGCTCATGAATTTAGGGGCCCATAGATGCTTGAAATATGTTTGGGGAAGTGTGGTCATTTTGTCAAGAGGCTGGGAATGTTTCTTAAGTAAAATTATATCTTAAAAATGACAATTTTTAAAGCATAAAGACATCTATAGTTTTATATTTCCCATATTTTATGAACCTTTGTTTTTACTCTACTTACGTCCAGCCATATAATATGTTCTCTGTTGAACGTAACGCACTACAATCTAATATCATTTATATGATCCATTTATTTTCCTTTAAGGAATTCTTTCTTTCATTTGTATAAATTTTCAATCTAAGTTATAGTCACCTATTATTTTATCTTAAAATGCATTATGTCTTAATGTATACCTTTGCTGGTAACAGAAAATTAAGGATTTTAATTAATAAATTAATAAATCAAATAAATAATTAAATTGTGATAAATGAAAAATTATTAAGAAACTTCTTATTTCCAAAGTAATTTTAGAGACTTTAAATTATGTATCAGTTAGCTAGACTTATCTAAAATAAGTCTAAGATATGAAAGTTTCTGAATGGATGCTTCCCAAAACAACATTTATTATTCTTCCTCTTCTCCCTCCTCCTTCCAACTCCTCTTCCTTCTCTTTTCTTCCTCCTCCTCCCCTTCTTCTTCCTCCTCCTCCTTCACTTTTCTCCTCTTCCTCCTCCTCTACTTTCTCCTCCTCCTTCTTCTTCCTCCACCTCCTCTTCTCTTCCTCTTCCTCCTCATCTTCCTCCTCCTCCTCTTTCTTCTCTTTTGTCATTGTGATTTGCCCTATTGTGAATGAAGTGTACCATACATATCACTGTATTCCCTTTCAGTTCCCAATGTTTTGTCTTTTGAATTACTGTGTTTGCAGTAAATTTTTTATAGAATATCTAGCATTAGATCTCTTAGAATGGGTTTGGATGATGGTTGATGGTGGTGAAGGGACCTTTCTCTGCCATCCCAGGCCACATGGCTGCATCACTCTCCAACCGGCAGGTCATCAGGTTCAAGTAGAGGCGAGTAAATCATCCACAGAGGTTCCAGAGAGATAATATCTTTATTTGCCTGGCCAACGTGTGTGGCCTATATCATAAACCTATTTAAGCACATGCTATTCTTAGTTTGCCCTGCATCTTAACTTCTTTCAGCCATGTCTCCTCCTGCTACTTCTCCATCCAGGCCAATCCCCTTTGGCCCTTTAGACAAAAACTTTTATAACCTTCCCGAGACCCCTCCCAGGAATGGGAAAGTCTTTCTTGTAGGTAAGCTTACACAAAGAATAGGAATAAGGTTACAAATAAGGTTACAAACAGTGGCACTCTGTTCTGTGAAGAAGTATCTAATTTCCAAACATCGATCATATGGAGGAAATGTTTATTCTTCTCAAGGTATATCATCATTTATTAGTCATTTTTGACTGTTTTAAAATATAATTTTCTTGATGTTCATTGAAATCCAGAGAAATAATGGAATATACCAAATATTTCACTCACTTTTGTTAACCCCCCCACACACACACATAAAGAAAGCATGCACCAGACATTGCTTTTGCCTTCCTGGTACAGTGCCTTCCTCCCAAAGAATTATTTGTCAAAAGGCCCATTCAGAGAAATCAATCATTTGACCCTTTGCGTGGATTATTGGCTGTAATTCCAACATGGCTGTGACATTACATTTTCTCTTTTTTTGGCCACTATAGAAATTCGGCCTCAGCTTTCCTGAAGACAAAGATATGTTGGTACCAAAGCCCTCAAAAAATGTTCCCTGCTGGCTAGTTTATTTGTGACTCATATTTCTAGTACAACCTGGCACCAGTAGTTTGTTTTTCTAAGTCTAGCTCTATGATGGTAAACAATTGCTATCTATTTTCCGGCAACTAGATAAACATCATAAATATTTCAGTCTCTCTCCTCCTGGTTTCTTGATAAACCTCTTTTTCTGCTTACCCAAAAATACCTCCACTATCAACCTCCAACAGAGCTCTTTCTCACCTACAGGACAGTTATTTGATATGTAGAATCTAGGGCTGGTACCCCATTGTACTTTCTCTGGAAGATCTCCTACTCTTTGCTTTCCCTGACAGCACCCTGCCTACCAGAGCTCATGCTTAAAATGTTATCAGCTGAAAAATAAATTTGTCTTTTGTCTCTTGGACGTGAGTCCCCAAACATCGTGTGTGGTAATTCATTTTTACAATATTATTCTGTCTTCATCCACTCGTGCTCCCACTCTCTCCTCGTGAAAGGTTCTTGGCCCCTCAGAAGGCTCTGCTTAGGGACGCTGGCCTCTGCAGCACACATTTTTCTTATCAGCTATGTGTGAGGAGCTTATTTATTCTTGAAAGATAAAAGTTATTTGAACAAGTGCACAGTGCACCATGCTATCCATCTGGTGTTTTCTACATTATATATACAATTTACATAATACTCAAAATGCAAAAAAATCTGTATATATAGTTCTGATGCTATAGATAGAGCAGGTGTCTTGCATGTGTCATTTTGGCTTTTGTGTGTGTTTTGGCTTTTGGTTTAAAACTTCTCCACCTACAAGTAATCAGATATAATAAAAAATAAAAGTGAGCTTCCCTAAAATCAAACATTACTTATTTTAAATCTCTTATATAAGGATTTAAAATTCATTCCAAAGTAAAATCTCTAATTTTGTGAGATAATAATTATAAAACTATACAGTTTTACTTGATTTCTCTGAGTACCTAGATAAGCTATCTCTAGTTTAAATAAATACTTTAGTATTCAGTTTCTAATCATGCCTCCCAATGTAGAGTTTACTTTTTTTTCATATTTTTTACTATGGAGTATTCCAAGGTTCATATTTAGTAATCAGAAAGAAAAGAATGTTGCTAAAATATACATATCTGTATCTCCTTCTTTTCTTTTTTATTTTTATTCAAATCGTGCAATTTACAAAGTTCTTCAAAGTTGAATTTCAGGCTTACAGTGACGGTGGTTTAGGGCCATTTCAACCACCAATGTTGACCATCTCTCCACCAAAGTTCCTAGTGAGTAACAACTTCCTTTCTGCCTGAATTTAGTTTGTTATGTATATTGATATAATTCCAACCTAATGTATCCATTTAATCACATATTTGAGTCACCTGTGCAGAACTAATTTGGTAAATTATATAGATTAAAGATAATTTATGAATCTAGAGTCAGATATATCATTTTCAATCATACTTTATAACTATGTGACATTTTAAATATCTTTGCCTTCCCAATACCTTAGTTTACTTAGCACAAATATTCAGTATTTTAATCACACTTAAATATCCAAGATGAGTACAAGATTAAATAAAAAATCAGTTAAAGAACTTGTCTCAATGTCAGGTATAAAAAAGTCAATGTTATTATTTTATTACTGTAATTATTATAGTCATTTTTACAGAATGGTAAAAAATATTGTGACATTATACTTCAGATAGAATTAGTATCTATGGTCTATAAAGTACTCATAACTTTTAATAATAACAAAACAAACACATGTAATAAGAAGGGATAAAGAGATAGACTCTATGGCACTTGCCCTGTATAGAGCCAACCTGAATCCAATACTAACATCCCAAACAATCTTCTGACAATTATTAGGCATGATCCTTGGGCTTAAATAATGAATAAACACAATTGAAAAAATAAAACAAAAAAAATTGGATAAGGAGATATTCCCTAAAGGAACATACCATTTGTCTGATAGCAGACATGTAAAAAAGTGTTTATCAATACTTATCATCAAGGAATTTAAAGTAGGATATCATCTCACACCAGCGGTATAAGATATATCATTAAGTATAGAAACAAGTAGTGTTTGTAAAACAGATGTGAAAAATAGAACGTTTTCATATTGGGGATGCCATCTAGTTCAATTTCTGTGAAAATCTTAGAATAGAGCTTTCTTTTTTAGTATCTTTATTTAAACACCTTGATTACAAACATGATTATCATGTAAAGAACACCCCACTTCACCAGTGAAACAATCCCATCCCTAATGTCCCAAATCTCCCTTCTCCTTTCTTATGATCAAACTTCCTGGAATTACTCAAGAACAAAACACATTTTTGCACATCCATTTCACTAGCAATGTTAGCTACAACAAAAGAGTATATGGAATCAACCCAAATATCAAGTGCAAGATGATTGGGTACTAAAATTATGATATGTAGACATTTGTCTTTTGCCATGAAAATATGTGGCAACTGTGAACTAAATATTAAAGAAGGCAGAATAACTAATAAATATTGCTATATAATCATTTCATTCAAAACCAGATTTTAAGACTAATTCATATTGAAAAACTGCTATCTGATCCAATCGATATGATTTGGGAAGATTTCAGTTTCAGTTCAAAGCTCAACCCATTTAAAATGTGCAAACTGTTTTGCAACATATAGAAATCTATTAGCTAATAATAGAGAAAATAGCCACTTCAAGAAGCTGGAGAAAAAAAATGATTCTCTAATATTTTTTACTTGTTCTCTTTTGTTATTTTCATAGCATAGTCCAGAAAGTTCAAAATGCACATTTCCTAAGTAAATTCTTTAATGCATAAATGACTGGAAAGAGGGATGAAGTGCTAAGAAGGTACAGTATAAAGTGTCTGAGTTAACAAAAAGGTACCCCAAGATTTTTATGTGTATTCAAGTCATATTAGGGAAAGAAGTTTTGATTAGAACACCATCCAATAACTCTACAGACAGCAAAATCTCCAAGAATGATCCTGTGGCCTTTTTGTGTAATTTGTGCTGATTTCCTTCTGCAGGCCTTGTACTACTTTGGGCAGAATCCAGGATACATCTGGTCCTCATTTTGTACCCAGATGGAAAGTGCTCTCTTATGAGTTCCATGCAATTATAGTTATCTAACTGATACTTAAAATCCAGTTCAATGCACATCAACATGCTTAGACATATTTAATGGGTTCTATGATACTGAGGCTAAGCCAAGTATACTATATTAACCTTTATGCATGTAGTTATCACAATTTTCTTTGAAAGCTATGTGACCTGACTGTAAACAGAACATCTTTACCTAGAGATATACTTCTAATTAAATGTCAACCTGCTTCATGGAGCATCATGAGGTATTATCATAAGAACAAATAATGTGATTTTATTTTCTTTTACATGCAGTTTATTTGGACATTTATTTCCTTTTTTAATAATTTGGGGTCACATGGTGCAATGCTCATGAGATGCTTCTGGAACAGTGCTCAGGGATCATTCTTAGCATTGTTCTGGAGACCATTTGGTGCTGGGGATCAAGTCCTACTTAGTCACATGTGAAAGTAGGTGCAGTATCTACTGTAGTATCTCTCATTTTCCTCGCCTATATTTTCTTGACTCTAGTTACACAACATTCAATAAATATGTATTTATTTATACCTTTATAATTTTTAAATAATTTTTGTGACCAAAGTGAATTACAAATCTTTCACAGTAACCTTAATATTTAAGGTACACGGTGACAATAAATCAGGGCCATTCCCACCACTAGTGTTGTAGCTTATTATTGATTGGGTATCGATTCTGTTCATATTGACTTTGAATTTGGTGCTTGAGTCTGATCATTTGTTATTTCCACTCAATGTTCATACAATTGTTTGGTCTTGATACTCCCCATTTCCCCCCCTCAATTCATGAGACAGAACATGATGATTCATGTTATGTGGTTCTGTTGGAAAAAAAAATAACAAAAACTGAAAGGATTCCTCTAGAGTTTATAAATATTGATTTAAAAGAAGAAATGGAAAAAAGGAAAAAAAAAAGAAATAAAAAGGCATCCAGCTACTAAAAACAACCACCATCATATAATAACCATGAGAATGAAAGTAAATAAAAATTGAAATAATAAAAAAAAGATAAAAAGAAAAACAGTAAAGAGAAAAAATGGGGAAAAGGTGTGACAAGGCTTTGTGCTTTTTTTCCCCATAGGCACAGTAAGTATTGAGGAAATTAGGGAATTTCCTTGGCCTAAAAGATACAGGGTTTCTTCTCCCTTAAATCACACTGCTATAGGAACAACTACAGACTTCATACATTCTAATTTTCACACCCCAAGCTCTTTTTATGGTGCCAGGAAACTTTTTGATCAGTTGTGGGTGATCATATCAGGCCTCTGTAGTTAGAGATCTTGGTATTTGCATAGGTCATAGAATGAAGGCTAGGATAGAGTCTTTATGATTCTAGAAGTTCTGTTCCAACACTGTTGTTGTAATCAGTCTTTTGTAATTAGTGCTCTTGGTTTTTGCTCAAATCCTAGGACAAAGCCTTGGATAGAGTCTTTCATTATGGTTCCAGAAGATCTGCTCAGTCTCAGTTGTCAAAGGCAGACCTCTGGAATTAGAGATCTTGATTTTTGTATGAATCCTAGGCCAACGCCTATGATCTTCCTTGTTCCCATGATATGTTCTGCCCAGTCATGGTTGTCAAAGTCAGTTTTCTGTAGTTAGAGATCTTGGTTTTTGCACAGAGAAAAAGATGACATGTCTTCTGATTTCATCAGACCGTTAGGTGATGAGATAGGGCAACCTTCTCTTAGATCAAGTTGTTGCTGTTTCTTTGTGTTAAGATGTCATATCAAAGCTGGTACAATATCTTCATAATTGTATAAGTTTTATAAATATGTGCCTGTTTATAATTTTATAAAAATGTATAATTTTACTGTGTAAATTATTTGTTTATAAAACTAAAAATGCTGATTATGCATGTCTTTTGAATAACATAAAAATACTCAAAATAAATTTTATAAATACAGTATGGCCATTAGCACAAAATAAAAAATATCTAAATATTCACTTATTGTCTCTGTTTCTTGTACTAAAATTAAAGTTAATTTATTTAATTTATACAATTATATATAAATATGTATATACACAATTTATTTTATATATATACATATATATTTACTCTAGTTTGTTTTTTGTTTTATTTGTTTGTTTGTTTTTGGTTTTTGGGTCACACCCGGCAGTGTTCAGGGGTTCCTCCTGGCTCTATGTTCAGAAATCGCTCCTGGCAAGATCCAGAGACCATAAGAGATGCTGGGATTCGAACCACCGTCCTTCTGCATGCAAGGCAAACACCCTTCCTCCATGCTATCTTTCCGACCTCTTTTTTTCCTTTCTTTAACTTTATTTATTGATTGATTAATTGGTTCATTGGTGTTGGATCTCACCCAGCAGTGCTCAGGATTTACTCCTGGCTCTGCACTCATAAATTACCCCTGGCACTCTGGGCGTCCATGTGGGGGTGCCAGGAATCAAAGAAGGCCCCTCCCAGGTCGGTCACATGTAAGGCAAATGCCTTGCTGCTGTGCTATGTATCCAACCCCTGTTTATTCCAGTTTTTAATTCAAGAAACTATGATATTTATACCTCATTTGTATCATGAGCCTATAATTTTGAAGAAATTCTATGTAGTTAATCCAAATTGTCAACTAATAACTAAGATTAAATTTATTCATTCAGAATATGTACATATTTCCATTTATGATTCTTATTTCTTCATGGTTTTCATTTTTAGAACTTGATAACATTCTTTGCAAATATTTTATATATGTATTATGCTGTTTACCTGCAAGATGGATATATATAGGTGTATAATTTGTAATATATTACATATGTTGTATATATAAAATATATAAATATATTATTTATAAATATGCATATTTATGTCTAATTCACTTATAGTGTATAAATATACTACCTGATATGATGGAGGGCATGTTATAACAATTTTATTTTTAATTTTACTTAATAATATTTTTCTCTCAATTTGAGGCAATAAGATTTAAGCAGTGTAATTGAATTTAAAATAAATTTCTATACTATTCGTTTTGTTCTCTGTTGTTTTCTGAAACAATAGAAATATGAGTAAACTACAAAGTTCAAGGTCAGAGAGATGTTTACTACTTAAGCAGGAACAAAGCCTCCACATAGGAGAGCACTAATCTTCCAGTCCACTATGTTTTGAACAAGGCAATAGGAAAGGAATTTATCCATTCTGAAATGAGCCTAATCTTTCCTCAGTTTGCTTCAAGCCTAATTGAAGAGCTGATGGTCCAGTGGTGATTAAATGACTGACGGTAGCAGTGCTTGACTTACCGCATTTCATATTTCTCCTATTTATTCTTCAACTGACAGCCTGTGCAACAAAACCTAAAAATTGTCAAGGCAGTTATAATTTTTCTTAGAAACCATTTCTTGTGGACATCAAACCTTCTGTGTTAAATGGCATGTCCATTTCAGAAACATGAAAACTATTTTTTCCTTATTGACAAACTTCTACGAATTTGTTCCTTCACTGTGTAAAATATTTTAGGAGAGGTAATAAGACTAAATTTTGACAGTTTATTTCCTAGGCATACATACATTGTGATGATGTTGTATAAATTCCAAAGTAATATATTAAGGCTGCTTTCATATACAATACTTAAATACTTAAAACCCGACACATTTTAATTTCTTTAAACAAAGATGCTCTACAAGTGCCTACTAAACATGCACTTAAATTAATAAACTTAAATAAACTTAACTTAATAAACATGCACTAAGTCATTTGTGTATTAGGATCTATGCTGGCACATAAAATAAATTCTGAGTTAACCAATTTATGATGTTCAGGGATGATTAATAATAAGCTGATTCAGCATTACAGTTTCATAAGTAGAATGGGTTTATATCTGGCTCATACTCAATATTTTATACCCCTATGTATCCAAATATGTTACATGTTGTGCTGTTATTAATCCCAAACTAGACTGAGCCTTTGTCTTGTCGTTGTAATGCTTATAGCAAGAAAACAACAATTCCACACATTAAAATAAACAAATAATTATAATTGGTTAATGAGAGCAAATTCTTATATCATGCAATGAGATTCACTTAAGCTAAGATATAAGGAAAAATTAAAAGCCAACATATAGAAATAATGGTTAATGAACATTGGAAAAACTTTCTTTTTAAGTATTTATTTATTTATTTGGTTCCCATCCAGAGTAAACAAGGACTTGAACTCTTGATTTTGTACTGAGAAATTGTTCTTTACTGAATCAGGCAATCATATGGGGTGCCAGCAATAGTCTTATCTGTAGCAATATCACACTGGCCACAGGAAGAAGTTTCTTTAGAGAAAATAGTTGATATTTTAAAGAGGAAAGACTATTATCAGAGTGTCTGGATCAGGTTTTTAACAGGAAATCAATGGTTATGTGTACAGAAACAAGTACAGTTTATAAAGGTCACTAGAAACAATTGTCTTAAGGAATTTCAAAAGCCACAAAAATTATAATAGGAGCATGCTATTATAAATTTATATGTTATAAGGTATATGTTTATAAACTATGCATAAGGTTATATATAAATAAAATATTTAAATATAAAATTTTTAAAAAGTATATTATTATTTAAAATAATCATATATAATTATGTATTATAATATACACATTATAAATTAGTATAGGTTATAAATTTAAAATTTATGGAATTACATGTTTAATTATAGAGTTATTCATAGACTAAAATAAGAATATAATTAAAATTATATGACTTATCTCAGATGTTGGTCACCTAGATAAATAATAGGTTGCATGATTCAGATAATACCCTGAAGTTAACATGAACAAGTTTTACTACTTTTGTTTCTTTGTTTTGTTTTTGATTTGGGACTCCATGCAGGGGTGTTCAGAGGTTGCTCCTGACTCTGCACTCAGAAATCACTCCTGGCAGGCTTGGGGACCATGTGAGATGCCGGGATCTAACTAGGGTCGGTAGCATTCAAGGCAAACATCTACTCACTGTGTTACCATTCCCCACACCAAGAAGTTTTACTATTTTACAGGTCATGATAAAGTGAAAAATCATTAATTATTCAAATTCATTTATTATTGGTCTTTATTTCAACCTTGGCTTCATGGTTATTCCTTGTTCCTTTTGGAAACATAAAATATCACTCTTGACTGTCATTAGGATATTCAAGTTTATCAAGCATTCATCCAAGTTTACTCTAGTTAATAGGAAGCAGACTTATAATATTGCTTTTTCATTCTTTGTCAATAAGAGTCATTGTAATACACAAATACAGTTTCTCTGAATGGATCTCATACACTAGGTTTTCCTTTTTTGAATAGCATTCACTGTTCACTTCCCAGATCAAGCAATGAACATCACCAACGCATTTTACCCTTCTCTTCCTTTCTAGCACAGAACATTTATTTATTGCATTTAATCAAAGGTTAGTTCTGTATACTAGTCTAAATTGTGTACTGTTTTAGGTGATTGAGCCTGATCAAAGGACAAGAAGTTCATTTATTAGTTATTTTACTAATCTTTCTACTAGATTAGGATTCAGAGTATCAGAAAAGGTATGTCTTTTTAGGCCAGAAAGAGTGATGGCCAACAACAGATGAGTGGCAAAAGAGACTATGGTATATATACACAATGGAATTCTATGCAGCTGTGAGAAAAAATGACCTTATGAAATGTTCCTATACATGATGGACATGGAAACTATTATGCTGAGTGAAGTTAGTCAGAGGAAGATATTTAGACACAGAATAGTCTCACTTATATGTGGAATTTAAGAAAAATAAAATACATTATTGTAATAATACCCACAGGAAATAGAGAGGAGGTCTGGAAGGAGTGGCCCATGATATGAAGCTTACCACAAAGAGTGGTGAGTACAGTTAAGAAATAACTATACTAGCAACTATGATGACAATGGTAGTGAATAAAAGAAATAAAATTCCTGTCCAGAATACAGGCAGGGGGTGGTGGAGGAAAGATATGGGGGAATTGGTAGTGGGAAGTTTGCACCAATGAAGGGTGTGTGTGTTCTATTTTATAATTGAAACCCAACTACAAAGATGTTTGTAATCATGGTGCTTAAAGATATTAATAAAAATGAATGGTATCAGGACCAAACAGCCTATATGAATATTAATTGGAAATAAAAAATGATCAGACTTAAGCACCAAACCCAAAGTCAACAACAGAATCAATACCCTATATACAACAGGCTATACACAGAGAGGAACAGTTATGCTAGCACTCCAGGGGCAAAGGAGGGAGATATGAAACACATGTTGGGAAAAGCTGTGGAAGGAGGACAACCCTGGTGGTGAGAATGGCCCTGATTAATTGTCACTATGTACCTAAAATATTACTGTGAAAGATTTGTGATCCACTTTGGTCAAAATAAAAATTAAATAAAGAAAGAAATAAAAAAAAAGAAAAAGAAAAATATCATGCCTTGAGAGCTCCAATTGGATATTTATATTGCATGTCTTGAAGCACCATGAACACTGGAATCTGTAAGTCTTTGCCAAGAGGCCCCCAGCAGCATTGCTGGATCCAAGTGACATTGTGCTGCAAGACTGAACAGAATATGTGTTGGTGGGAGTGATTTCTAGGTCTCTTTAGCATTTGCCAAAATAAATATAGGGATTCTATCTTCTTCCTATTTACAGGTTATTGCTATACATGTATCAAACACTCATACATTATAAATTTAGTCTCAATTCTAGTATTTTCAAACCTGTTCATATTTTTATCATATACATGCATTTTAAGAGATAGATAATAAGATACATGCAACCAAAGCATATACTGAATTTTTATAAACATATATTTTTGTATCACAATATTTGTGAGCTCCTTGAAACATTTTAAATAAAAGGTACCTTGGTATAAAACTAATAAACAGCAAACAATAATTTGTTTTAATAATCATTTAGGTTCTGATAATATTATTATGTTCTTTAGTTGGGCATGTCAGCCAACTTTGAAAGACAAATATTTAAATACATTGCATTCTTGATTCTTTTAATTAAAATAATTATTCATTGTGTAGAGACAAACAAAAACCAATTTTAACTAATGAATGCGAGGGTTTTTTTTATGTAAAAGTGGACTGGCTTTGAGATGACTGAATTTTGTTTTCTATTTATTTTATTTTATTTTATTATTTTATTTGGGTTTGGGGCTACACCCGGCAGCGCTCAAGGTTTACTCTTGGCACTGTGCTTCGAAATAATTCCTGGCAGGCTAGGGAACCATTAGGGATGCCAGTTCAGCTAAGCACAATGCAAATGCCCTATTCGCTATCGCTCTGGCCCAGATGAATGAATTTTAAATTTAAAAAAGTTAAATGAAACATGCTATTCTCTCCTGATGATAAATATTTATATGTTACAAAGCTGAGTTTTATATGTATTGTTCAAACAAAATCTTTCAAGTATTTGAATTTGTAAATACTCTTAACATAGAATACCAGGTGTCTGTTGCTCTTCTTTTTCTTCTCCTTTCCTTCTCTTTCTTCTCTCCCTCCTACTTCTCTTTCATCAACTCTTCATCCTCCTCTTCTTCGTTATTCGATGAAATCTGCCCCTGTACACTCTATCATCTAATTTCCACAATAAATTTTGTCATAGGTCAGAAATTACTTTTGTACTCATTTTTATTAAGCAGATTTATCCAAAGTTAACATATATTGTAGATGATGCAGCAGTCACACTAATTATGTAATCTTGTACATATTTTCTGCCTTTATTTATGATATGTTGCATGATGCCATATTGTTTTTGCCTTCCCTTCCCTATTTTGTTTCAGTGTATTTAGAATTTGCTGATACTGCTTTTATTTTGAATCTATGCATAGCTCCTATTATTTTTTCCTTCCTTTCTTTTTTCCTTCCTTTCTTTCTTTTTTCTCTCTTTATTCTTTCTTTCTTTTTTCGTTCATTCGTTCCTCCTCCCTCCCTTCCTCCCTCCTTCCCTCCCTCCCTCCCTCCCTCCCTCCCTCCCTTCCTTTCTTT
>PVKC010006550.1:0-30923 GCA_004027635.1 Crocidura indochinensis
TCCTTTCCCACTATACACAAGACCCATTGATAATTAGGTCCATAATTGACCCTTTCTTAGCACTTGAGTGCCACCATCCAGTCACCATAATATATCATCATGAGTATTATACTGAACTCCTAATTTGATCTTAAACCGAGACTAGCCTGTCAATAAACCTGCCTCAACCACCAGATCAAATAATTCTTTTAAAATAAAGTCATTTATAGTCCAAAATTCCTATTTCAGAGTAACTCCAAGCATGTATGAAGTTCTTACCAATGACCCCACATATCTACTGTGTTCTAGGCTCCCAGACTTCCTTGGGACACTTCTTTAGATAATTGAGACAGATAAAGAATTCTTTTCTCCTATATCTCTACATAATCACTTTCTTCACTTTCTTCAAATGCCAACCTTGCCTTGCTGAAACAATTTATAATCTCCAGAACTTTCAATATCCTCCTCAATGTTTGATGTTCTACTTTCCCAGAGCATTTGCTTCACATCCTAACTTAATTCTCCACTATGTTTGCTTACTTTCTGTCCTCCCAGCTAAAAGCCCAGACTGAACCTAGAATTCCTTGTTTTATTTCCTGATACATCTCATGTACAAGGCCCCATGAGATGGTTCCTTCACGAATATCAAATAGCTGAATAAGACATCTCCTATCACCTATACACAATCATGCATTTGTGCTAACTTAACCTAACCTATCCCCAAAAGGTTGAGAGTAAAGGCAAACATATAAAATAGGGAAACAAACAACTAATTTCATGACACACTGAAGTGAGTCACTGACCCTAAACATCTTCCTAGTATGGGTTTTCACCCTAAAACTCAGGTTCTAGAAAAGAAGGAGGAAAAATAACATGTTTCATTGAGCATATGCCTTACACCATCCATGTCAAGGCATAAATAAATATCTCAAAATAAAATTTTATCTACAGTATAATCTCTAAGAGTTAAAATTAATAAAACATAAATTTTAATAGTTTGAAATAGTTTAAATGGCATGATTTTTATCATTGCAATACAATAATTTAATTAAGTTTATCACTAAAATCAGAGTATCATCTCAGATTAAATTTTATTAGGTCTTCAAGTACATGAAATTGAAAACTTTCAAAATATTGGCAAAGTTTATTTTGTACTGTTTAGCTATTTTAAGTATTTCATAGAAAACTGTGACCCTACTAATACTTAACTATTTTCACACCAAACAAATATATATATTTTTTTTTGGTTTTTGGGTCACACCCGGCAGTGCTCAGGGGTCACTCCTGGCTCCATGCTCAGAAATTGCTCCTGGCAGGCACGGGGGACCATATGGGGCACTGGGATTCGAACCGATGACCTTTTGCATGAAAGGCAAACACCTTACCTCCATGCTATCTCCCGGGCACCTCCAAACAAATATTTTAAATGGCCTATCAGAAGTGGTCAATGTATCAGATATGTTTCAACAGTTTTTATTAAAATTTCTAAACATAACAAATGGCAAATGTGTATAATTAAATTATTACTATTCATTTTATTTTATATTGAATATATTTGTAAATATATTGAATATATCTGTAAATATTTAAATGTCTCAAATATTACCTTTAGGCCATCCACTCTATTGGGAAAAAAACTGTTTCTTCCCTATAAAGCTAGCAACAAAATTTTAAAAAGGTGCATGTCAAGATAGAAGGCTGGGGATGGGTGGGTTTGGGAGGCACCTTGAAACAGTGTTGGAGAGAAGTTGACACTGGTGGTTGAGTTGGAGCTGGGACATCGTTTGTCTGAACTCAGCTACAAATAACTATAGATGATCATTCTGCTTTCATAACATAAAATAATTATGAGAGAAGTATAAGTGTTAAGCACATTTTCACAAAATATATTTTTGTAACCTCACAGAGGGAAAAAATCCATCTTCCAAAGTAAATGCATAGGGATAAACTAGAAGAAGAAAAAAATAGAATTTCATTTCTATAGCTTATAAATAAGTTTAGATAGCTCTAGCAGTAATAGGAAAAGTTTGTTCCATGAGATAAAAGGTTTTTAAAAGAATTCATAAATATTATATTACAAAATGAGCTATAATGGACAATAGGTGCATTGCAACTTCTCCTTTCTTTAAGTATACTACCAAGCATTATTTACAAATTTGCTATTCCCAATCAGCTTGCTTTATCTTTTGGTATTTTTTCAAGTTCAAGCAAAATGAGAAAATCACTTAAGCAGATATAGTTTGAATTTTGTCAAAATCCCCAATTAATTTTAATGACCTACTCTTGTTTTAAAAAGTAAACATTTCTAAAATCCATACGTTATGCTTTGAAAAGTAGTTAACAATTATTTTTTCCTTTGGATTACAAATACTATCACATAAATGTTAGAAAATACAAAAGGGAGCTGAGAGAAATAATACTAGTGGTAAATATATGTAAACCATGCTTATACTTTACAAAGAATTGCCATCCTTTTTGTTTGTATTGAATTTGGGAATGTCATTACTCACAAAATATCTAATAGGTGAAAGGTGTTCATATATGTTTAGTTTAAAAAGGAATGGTGGTTACCAGAATTGGAGAATATAAAAATGGAAAGTGATATTAGTGAAAAAAAGGTATCAACTGTCAAAGATGAATAAAAGGTAAATTAAGCTATAAAAGCACAACATGATGATTATACTTAACTATTACATACATGGAAGTGCACATCTTAAATACTGTAATCAAACAAAAAAGAAAGAAATGGTAATTGTATAAATGATTGACTAATATTTGGGTGTGACTCATATAATTTTATATGCATATACTTGTATTAAATACCTTAATTTATACAATGTTATAAAGTCAATTTTATCTCACTAAATGCTAGGGAGAATTTTTAGCTAAAAATGCTATTCATTAAAATGTACTCATATTTGCTCTTGTAGTCATGTGATTTTTTTTACATTATCTCCATGTTTATAAATAAATGCAAGGTCCTAGGAGACACATAATTTCACTATCTGGGGAGAAGAATAGAGTATCACCTGGGAGAAATGAGAACATAGCTAAGGGAATAACATGAGCAGGAGAGTTTCACCAATCAGGGTGGAAGTGAAGATGACAAAACTTGCCAACACAGAAATCAATATTTACTCTGAAAGCCATGACTTCGAGATTTCATCTTTATCACTGTGATCTCAGCTTATTTTGAGATTTCACCTTTAATGCCATTAGCTCAAAAATGGTTTTATATGTGCCTTTTCATATGAGATGCATGTCTGCACCTATGTAAGTCTATGGAGATGATAGGAAAGATAAAATATTCATACTGTACTAGTATTCTAGGAAAGTGATACAAAAGCAAAGTTTGAAGAAAAGGAGAGCAAGTCTGGGACTGTGTTCAAGAGGGAAAAGAAAGTACCTGCCATGCAAGTGACAAAGGTTCTAGGTCTATGCCCCAGCACCATATTCCATCCTTATGTAGTCCATGACGCACCCCCAAAGGCAGATCACCACCATGTTTTCACTCCCTAACAACTACCAGCAAGTAAAATTGAAGAGAGCCAAGGAAGGAATAAGATAGTACTGCAGGGGCCGGGTGGTGGCGCTGAAGGTAAGGTGCCTTCCTTACCGCGCTAGCCTTGGACGGACCGCGGTTCAATCCCCCGTGCCCCATACGGTCCCCCAGGCCAGCCAGGGGCAACTTCTGAGCGCATAGCCAGGAGTAACCCCTGAGTGTCACTGGGTGTGGCCCAAAAAACCAAAAAAAAAAAAAAAAAAAAAAAAGATAGTACTGCAAACCTGAACATATACAGAAAGAGTGCTTCAGGAAAGTCTAGATTTCTACAAAATACAGAAAGAAACTGGAATGGCTTCAGCTACAACTTAAATGTCCATGAACCATTCACACATAGTATAGACTCTTTACGTATGTGTATAGATTCATGCCGCATATCCACAATGAAACATAAATAACACCCACAAAAAAAGTATGCTTGTGAAGAGACATTAAGATTTCCTAATAATCCAGGAGCCACATCCTTTGGAAATATAATACTCTTTCCATAACTATCCATTTAGAAAATCTTTTAACATCCTGACAATATTAAGTATTGGGAAGGCTGTGGAACAATGAAAAAGCACAGCAGCTACTAGTGGGAGTTTAAATTGGTTCAACTCCTTAGCAGAACAATTCAGAACTACCTATTAGTGTTGACAGTGTGCACAGACTATAAGTTACAATTTCAGTTCTATATATAAATCCTAGAAAAACATGTGCCCATGGAGATATAAACAAGAATGTTCCCGTGGCACTATAAGTGCAAAAATAATGTGGAAATCATTGAAATTCCCCTCAAGAGGAAAACAGATCAACATTGCAAATCAATAACAATATACCTTAAATATCAATTTACATGAATAAATAAAAGATGGGTAGAAAAATAACTCCCAAAATAACACTAGCTACTCTTAATAATCACTCATTTTGGGTCACTTATGACCCTTATGCAAAAGTGTGATTCAATTAATATACAGAAACAATTATTAAATAATATAAATGCCAATTCATTTCTAGGTAGAAATGTATAATCAAAAATTTGAATGATTATATTTATTATAAAGTCAAGAGTTTTTTAGTCTACTATAAGATGTTCACTAGATTTCTAAGTGAGAGTACCTTGCCAAATATAATTAATCATAGTCAGAATTTTTTAAGTAAAAACAGGCTTAATTTGTTAAAGTTGAAAAATTTAACTTGGGGCTATGACAAAAAGCTTAAAAGACTGGTTTCCATGCAGAATCCATGTGTTCAAGGCCAGTTCTAAACAGCTGCCTGAAGACCACTAGGTGTGGACGCAAAGCCATTAAAAACTTGAGTGTAGCCTGTCATCCCTACTCGGAATAGCACCATACGTTTTTGTATAGGCACAGTAAATAAGGGGAAAACATTGACTCAGACAGAAGATCTTATCTTCTATGGATAAGAACTCACACACTTTTTACACAAGGGTGCCTCCCATCATGGACATATGTCATGTGGATACAACTCAATCTCCACTAGATCGGACACTGTCCTTTCTCTAATCCCAGATCCCAGACGTAGAACTGAAACAACTCCCTGTAACAACACCAGGAACTAAGCTCTTTTGGGAGATATACTTGTGCTAGGGTTGATAAGACAACATGGACATCGAGGAAATGTCAACTTGACCTAAGACCGGAGGTCCTATCACAACACCTAGCACTCAGTGGAAACCAGATGATGTATTGTTCTTTGAAATATGAAAAATAAGAGCATTAACTTCAGAAAACTGACTTTGACAACGGTGACTGGTAGAACTTACCTGGAAACCATTAAGGAAAACCCTACCCTAAGCAATAGTCCAGATCTGTTACAAAAACCAAGATTTCTTAGCACAGAGGCCCAATTCTGACAACAGAGACTGAGCAGAATCTTTGGAATCACGACTTCCTAGACTATGGCTTAGGTAACTAGCAAAAACATGGAGCACAGGACACAGAAAACTGAACACATCAACAATGTTGGAACAACCTCTAGAAACTTAAAGACTACCCTAGGCCTGGTCCTAGGACATATGCAAATACCGAGATTGCTTTCTACAGTAACCTGATTTTCTCATCCACAACTGAGAGGAAAGTTTCCTGACATCTCCACAACAACAAAAACAAACAAACAAAACCCCTGGGATATGGCAATGAGAAAGTATGGAACCAGTGGTTGTTCCTATGACAATATGCTCCAGGAATGGAGAAACCCTGAATCCATTAAGTCATGGAAATTTCCTTACCTCCCCAATACTTACTGTGCCTATACAAAAAAAAAAAAAAAAAAGTGGGTAGCACCAAACCCTGCCACACCATTATTCCTTTTTTTCTGGTTTTGCTTTGTTTTATTTATTCACTTACTTTTATCTGTTTTTGATATTATTTTCCTTCTCTTTTTTCTTCCACCCTTTTTTTTCTTCTTTCACTCTTGTGGATATTATTCGGTGATTTTTAAATCTCATTTGCTTTTAGTAGTTGATACCAAATTTTCCCTTCTCCTTTTCTTAACCTTTCTATCTCAAACAATAGCACAACTTGAAGCATTCAGACTCATAAATTGAGGGGAGAAAAGAATGTTACCAGGGCCAGTCATAAGACCATGCAGTGTAAATAAAAAATGATCAGACTGGAACACCAAACAGAATAGATACCCGACCTACAACCAGCTGCTAAATGGAGACCAGTTACACTAGTATTATGGGGGGGAGGGGGGAATGGGAGAGCAAAGGAGGGAGAGATGGGAGACATGCTGGAAACAGGAGTGGAGGGAGGACAACATTGGTGGTGGGAATGCCCTTCATTCATTGTCACTATGTACCGTAAATAATTCTGTGTAATGAACTCTAGTCATAATAAAAATTAAAATTAAAATTAAAAAAAAAAGAAAAAAACTTGACTCTGGAAAAAAAAATTTCACAACCTTGCCACCTTAAGTCTTCCTGTTCTATTACTCTTGCCTTTTAAATGGGTAGTTCAGTGTTAGGATTATCCATATTTACTTATCCTTCCACATAATGCTATTCCAAGTAATAATTAAAATATTCACCTCAACTCTAAAGCAAGTGGAAGTGAACAAAATAAAACCCAATATTTGAAAAATATCTATAAATTATGTTCTCATATATTAATATAGTTACTGTTTCTTACATCTTTACATGTTCATATATACACAACTCTTTATACTACTTTCATGGTAACCATATGCTAGTTATTCAAATTATAGTAGTCCGTAACTGCTAAAGGGAAAACTAGTTAATTACATTCATAAACTCAATATTATTTCACTTGCCTTTTCAAATTTTACTTATTTCGTTTTGGAGTAGTCTTATATTTCATTAATCCAAAAAGTAAACTTATACTCATTGAATAAGCTTTTAAGTACTTAAAAGAAGCATGGAAGTAAGGCGTTTGCCTTTCATGCAAAAGGTCATCGGTTCGAATCCCGGTGCCCCATATAGTCCCCCATGCCTGCCAGGAGCAATTTCTGAGCATGGAGTCAGGAGTGACCCCTGAGCACTGCCGGGTGTGACCCAAAAACCAAAAAAAAAGAAAGAAAAAAAAAAAAGAAATCGTGACCAAAGTGTTAAATCTTCACTCTATAAATATCATTCAGACTTCTACCACCATACATATTTTAAATAGAAATTTCCAGAATAAAGAGTTAGAATCTGCCAAATATTTTTAAAATGTGAGTTAAACATCAGAAAAATAGGATAATGTCTATCTCTAGAGAGCTACAACTTCATAATATTACCTTTTCAGTGTTTCAAACAAAACACAAACTTCCAAGTGTATTCTCAATTATTGACTTCTTATTTTATTAAATGATGCTGAAATGCAGCATAATTTTCAATTAAAAACTAAACTCTACTGCCGTATTTGAATAAATATTAAAAACTGATTAATCTAAAATCCAGGTCAGTTGTTTTTTATAGTATATGATATATTTTGCAACTTTTTTATTCTATTTTTCTTCACAAATCACACTAAACTTTACAACTTATTAATTAAAATGCTTATATATAATTGGTTTGGAGCCAAAATTGCTGTGCTCAGGACTTCCTGTTGATTTTATACTCCAGTATCACTCCTCGCAGAACTTAGGGAAAATAGGTACTAGGGGCCAAACCAGCATTAGTTGTAAGCAAGGCAAGTGCTTCCCTGGTCCTTCCAAAACATTTTTAAGGCAGGCAAAACCACACTCACAGTAAAATAGCTGATGGGAAACACTCTTACATTACTGATAGCTGTTCTGTTTTATTCATAAACATTATTAAGTTTCCAAAAGTGAAGAACAGAATTAAATCCCTGAGATTGAAGAACAGTTATTGTCTGCACTGTAAAAAAAAAAAAATGCCAGTGTTCCTCTCTGTAAACAGCACCACTGATTTATGAACAGGCGCAGACACTGAGCTATCAGCCTGTTTTCCATTTGTCTTGTAAGACACTGTATGCATGAAACCCTCAGACTACAGTGAAATCCAAGGCACAACTGGGGACCCTTTCAATAATTTTATTACTGTCTTTTTCATTTTAATGAAAACTCGAGCTTAAATAGTCTACTTAAAGCAAGTCAAAGAGAACAATGAGTTGTTAACAATAAACTAATTCCAACCCTGAACATAGTTAAGACTGAGCAAAAAAATCTTTTATTTTAGCAACAGTTGCCACTGCTGTTTATTTCATCACTGGTTAATTCCAATTTCCCTTCTTCATCTAACGCTGCAGTAGGACTCCTCAATATACATACCCCACGTAATCACCCCCATCAGTCAAACAGAGTTCCCTAAAATTAATGTTTTCACAGTATCCTATAATATTCATGAGAGAAGAGACCACCATACTAAACCCAAAGTATTTAAGAATCCATAATACCCCTTTTTCAAAGGTTAGTAGTGTTGAAGTAGGAAATACAACTAATTAAAACCAAAAGAAAAAAGCGCAGTAAATCTTCTTACACCATTTGAGACATGAATTGATTTCTCCATAGGATTTCTCTCAAGCAGACTGAAGTTCCCCATAAAATGTGTTGGCTTCTTTATTCTCAGACAAAATAAAACTTTTTAAATTGCTTTTAGATATTTTTATTGCAGAGACATAAGATACAAGCTGTTTTATTTATTGATAAGTAGTCAGTTCAGTTATGATACAGTAAGTATGATGGTTCAGATTGCTTTCAGCATATATATTTAAGCTTGTTTTATGGAGACAAGACTAACGGTACTTACTCTACTCATTAAATCAAATATTCCTCTTGTAAACAACTTCTTCCAGTAAAGTTAATATTGAGGTAACTTTCTTCTAAATATGCACTGCCTTCTCATGCTTTTTCATTAAAGGGATAGTGAAAGATGGAGAAAATTACAACTTATGGCAATTTACATATATAAAATACTGACTTTCCAAATTAGATAAATTAAACGGAAAAATGACAAAAGTATATGCACAAAAATTACAGAATTCTGGTCAAGAAAATCTAATATATTGTCACTACTCAATTTTAAACAGATTTTTAACAATATGAGCAAATCTTTGCAGCTTTTTGGCATGTTGACAGTCAAAATGTTTTCGGTTTTATAATTTTCCAAACATTTGAACTTAATATGCTTTTTATGGATCAATTTATCCAAGAGCATATTAAAAGTCTGTTACAGTATCTGAAAATAATGTTTGATTGAAAAGCTAGTGTTAGTAAATATTAGCACTTCCTTTGAATTTCCATGGCTAACATTGCAATATGCCCCTCCTCCCTCAATTTTCTTTTTTTGTCTTGTCATGGTCTTCTTTGACCACATATCCTTACTTTGAGGGATTCAACTTGTGACTAAGATAATAAATTCTAATGAAGCTGTCATGTTTAAAATATTTATTGCCTCCCACAAACTCAATATGATGCTAAGTCTTCAATATAAACCTAGGTCACATTTTCAAACACATGGCGATCGACAATTCTCTTTTTCTGGCTAGAAACACAAGTCTCTTTTCCGGTTAGAAATCATCTACTACTCCCCAATTCCTTATATGCAATATGTATATTCCTTGTACATATTTTCATTTTCATGAGAATAAATTAAGTTGCTTCTGTGGGTGGTAAAAGTCTTCATTCAGTTCAAATTATTCATTGTTGCATAAAAGGAACATTTTTCTTGAATAATTTCACATGAATAAATTCCATAACAACCTTTTATTTCTAAAACATTTTTAAGAACTGCTGAGCTAATAGCATGTTCAAATGCTACAAAAAAAACCGTTATGAATTACAAACTAGATTTTAAATCAAACTAAATTTAATTCTGATTTATGATATTTATTTTAGTTTGTAATTACTTTTAAACAGTCATCAGCTTTAATATATAGTCATGTGTATGTGTAAACAAAGAACATTATTTCAACATACTGGGATTATTATACCTATAATAAATGAATACAAAAAGGGTTAAATTTTGCATTGAATAATAGAAATATATTTGTTTGAAAGGCAAATACCTAGATATTTTCAGTTTGGGCACATATACAATAGTTAATTCTTTACTATAATAATAAATTAAGCTATTTATAGTAGCAATAAATTTTACAAAGGAGATTACTAGTATAGAAAATAATCTGTTTATCAATATCATGATTTCTTAACATATCAATTTTATTTCTAAACATACTGTTTGAATTAAGGTTGAATTCTTAGTTGACCTCTCAGCAACCAATATTTCCTCATTTACTATTTCACAGATTTGTCTGCATGTTGATTAATCATACTAGTATTATGAAACCACGTGAAGTTAAAGGAATGAATAAAAACAATGTTTATTCAGTTTATATTTCCAATAAATCTATAATTACACAGTTATAAAGCAGTGATGTTTTAAGTAATAGAATATTTCTATAAAACCTAATGGTGATATTCATTCACACTGAAGTAAAACTATCAATCAGAATATTGGGAGGCCAAGAAATAACCCTAGGAAGGCATATATTTTCAAGGACCATTTCACTAATATAATAGATTCTACAAGCACTCCTGTATCATTAAAAATAAGATAAAATTGAACCTTTTCAGGAAAAAAAAAGAACATAACTTAAGACAAGTATGCTGAGGGAAATTATGAAGAAATGAAACAATCCTTGACAAAGAATGTGGGGATAAAGGAATGGAAGAAGGGTAATATTGATAGTGGGCTGACAATAGAACTTCTTTCCTGAGTTTGGTGACACTTGAACACCTCAGAAGCAAATCTCTCCTGAAATTCTCTATTGTCAATCAATTATAAATCCATTTTGAAAAGGTAATTCTCACAATTAAATTTTTTCCAGTCCAACTGAATATATAAAAATCTAAGATGACCTCAGAAAAAATTCTGAAAGTTAAAACACTTAAAACCTCATTTCACACCAGAGTAATATACAACAACAACAACAAAGGAAGAACAGTTTAGTTTATGAAGATAAAGATGATAGATTAACTGCATAGTAAGGCCTGTCCTTGGGCCTAGGACACTTGATACCTTTACCTTGAAAGGCAGCTGCATTCCGAGAAATGAGGAACTTCAGAGCAGAGCTGGATGTCTGAAGCACCTGCTGCATGTCTTGGCGAGCAGCAACCTGATACCTCTCCTCCATCTTCCTGGTGCAGCATGTAGGATTTTTGGCTATGCAGACCTGTAGGTCGGATCCTGGAACACATAAATACTTTGGATAATAAATACTTGCTCATTTAGTAAACAGAATGTATTACCTGCTAGGCATGCACTACACATCAGGTATTGATTTTCGAAAACACTTGTTAGAAGAATATGCATCCATATCTTCCTGAGAGAAAACCCACCTGGCCATCTTTCTGCAAGTTTTCTGAAAATAGACTGGGCTGCCCCAGTTAGGCTTCTATAACCTCTTCCTGGGGCCATTGGCCCCACTCCAATCCATCCCTTTAGCTTAGAGCAAGGCAGTGAGACGGTGATCACTGGGAGAAATGAAACCCAGGGCCAATGCCCTGATTTCTGTAATCTCTATGTGTATGAAAAAGGAGGGGATTCTCCTCAGATAACAACTGAAGGGGCTACAATTAGGGGTCTCAAACTCGCAGCCCTTTGTACAACATTTTGTGGCCCTGCCCTAGAGGAATCTTTTTTTGTTTTGTTTTGTTTTAGTTGTTCGGGTCACACCCCCCAATGTTCAAGGCTTACTACTGACTTTGCACTCAAGGATCACCCCGACTTTGCCTGCTGTGGCCCCCAGGTAAATTGAGTTTGAGACCCCTATGGGGCCCCCACTCCTCGATGGGATCCCTCCTGCCATGAAGTGCTTCTCTAATAGGGGCCTGCTGTCCCCAGGTGTCCTTTGTGGCTCATCCCATCCCGAATCATGTTCTCCTGATGGAGAAAAAAATAATACAAGTCTTCTAAGGAGGAGTAGCTTAGAATGAAGCAGAAGATAGAACAGAGCAAGGTTGTGGCCCCAGAAGAATAAAAGAGTGAGGAACAAGAGAGTGGAAGGAACTAGGAAAGAGCAAGGCTCTGAGAGAGCAGCCAAAGAGAGCAAGTAGTCTGTGGAATTTAAGAAAAAAAAAAGACATTATTGTAATAATGCCCAGAGACAACAGAGATGAGGGCTGGAAGGATTGTCTCATGATATGAAGCTTACCACAAAGCGTGGTGAGGTCAGTTAGAGAAAGAACTACACTGACAACTATCATGACAATGGTAAAGAGTGAAAGAAATAGAATGCCTGTTTCAAATACAGACAGGGTGTGGGGGAGGAGGGAAATGGGAGGCATTGGTGGTGGGAATGTAGCACTGGTGAAGGGTGTTCTTTTTATAACTGAACTCTAACTACAGACATGTGTAATCATGGTGCTTAAATAAATAAAAATATTTTTTAAAAAAAGGCCCACAAGGTAAGGGGAAGAAGCGCATCCCTGAGTGAGGGTCTCAGAGCATGATGGTACATAGGTAAGCACCATACTGTGTTGTAATAAATCATTCAGTTGCATAAAAACAAAAACAAAGAAAGAAAGGGAAGCGAATCCTTAAGTCGGGGAAGTAGTGCTTGGATTAAGACCCTTGCCTCTTAAGCACTGACCCTGGTTCAATTCCCAGAATGGCATATGGTCCCCAGAGCCCAGCAGGAATATTTCCTGAGTAAGCAGCCAGCAGTAGCCCTAAGCACCACCTGGTATGACCCAAAACAAAACACATTGTAAAAGTATTGCTTAAATCGCATATTCTCAATGACAAAACAAAATCTTTCCCACTATTAATTCTTTGCTTAATACTTTCAAATTTTAGTATAGAATATTAAGTATTTCCACTTGATTTGCTAATTACTATTAACGAAGACACTAAATAATATGTCCATTGAGTTGTTACATAGTATGAAGCTAGATCAGAAAACATTTTCTGCTTATTTTATTAATTCAAAAGTTATTAAAGTAAACTGTTTGATGTCCATATGCTATAGATTAGCATATGGGCTAAAAACAAATTGTTTTTACAGAGAAAAATAAAACAAAATTTTGTATTCACAGGAAGGCAAAAATATTAATTTAATCCCTTCTTTTCTTGTAGAAAGCAATTAATGGTAGTAACCATATATCAAATGGGGACTCCCCAGTCTGAATCCAGCATCTAATCTGGAAATGACTTTACAAACAAGTCCTACCATTAAAATATTGTTTTGTTTTCTATTATAACTCAAAACTATATATAGCAAAAATGCTGATTATATGAAATGTTTTGCTATGACATGAACACAATGATAGTGATTTAAAAAACTGCTAATATGATTCAATTCCCGTCCTGATTAAGTCCTAACACAACATGTTTACATTTCACAGAAATGCTAAGTACCAACAGGGTGGGGAGGATGGTGATATGTTGCATAAAGGTACATGAAAATAAACTCAGGGCATCCATTGATTGGTTAAATATTAAGAATACTTTGCCTATGTAAAGTCTCACTTTTGATTCTTAGTACTGCTGCATATGATTTTTGTTATTATTTTAAAAGGATGCAACTCATCACAAGTAGAACATTCCATCTATCTCCAATATTGTAACCACACTTACTTTGTTTTATTTTATTGTTTTGGGGCTACACTTTGTAATATTCACAGTTTAATTGCTCCTTATTCAGGGATCACTCCTTGTAGGATTCAGGTGATACTCAGGGGCATTGGAAATCAAATCTGGACCATGCATATGCAAGGCTAGCACCTTACTTTCTGTACTGTACTACCTCTTCAACCACAACACACTTTAATAAAATTAACCTAAAATTTGAGCCAGAGAACTAGTACAGAAGGTAAGGTGTTTGCTTGTCTTGCATGCAGACAACCTGATTCAATTCTGGCATTCCACCTAGTCTGCCACGCACTGCTAGGAGTGATCTCTGAACACAGGACGAGACACAAGCCCTGAGCACTTGTGGGTCTGCACCTTAAATAATAACAAAGAAACTACTAAATATAATTTTGGAGTTTGGCATCATGAGGTGAGTCCCAGGGCATGCCCAAGGTTACCCAGGTTTTATGTAAGTCTTAAGAAAAATTCTCTAACATGACCTAAAACAATACAGTCATTCTATTGCTATTGAATACAAGCATGGGGCTGGAGAGAAGTGGCCAGAATAAGGCACATAAAAAGGCGCATGCTTTTTATGCATTTACTTGGTCTGGATGTACCCACCAGAAAGCATCAGCTGGTATGGGACTAGAGGTGAGAGCATCACTCAGCCTACGCAGCACCACATCCTCAGGCTCAGAACCTCACAGTGAACTGGGTCTGCTAGGGGCCAGCCCTTGAGCACTGCAGAGAGCTCCCATGCCACCTCAATAATACGAATAAGACGGATGGCCCTTAATCTCCAGCTATTTCACAGTTCCTACATTGCCTCTTCATTTAGATCAATATAAACTATGCACATGATATTCTCTCTTACTTTCTGTATCACACACATGTACTCATATGCATACACAGAGGAGTCACCCTTCAAATTCCTACGTTTTAAATACAGAATCTGCCTCAGGCCTGATATTGCTGAAAGTTGTTTCTGGATAACATAAAAACATTTAAATCACTCTGAGCTTCCTGCCAACACAGGACACCACCATTTCTAACACTTTGGCTTTCATTTGTTAAAATCAAACAAATAACAAATGAAAACATTTGAGTACCTCACAAAGGGTGAGAAGAATAAAATATATGTGTCACAGTAGGTAACATTTTGGCAACAGCTTTCCATTTATCTTGCCTGAAGTTATACACAAACAAATTCTATTTCAAACAGTAAAATTGATTGAAAGGAAACAAAGCCACATTCTCAGCTTTATTCCTAAATGGAAGAATTGAGAAATTAAGAGTTCAGAGAAAAATCATAATAGATATTGTGGAAAGAACTAGTAAATAAATACTAAACTATATAAACACAGAATGGTGAAGCCTGCCAGGGAATAGCAATAAGAAGAAGTCATTGTCCAATCTCTACAATTCAATTATTTAACATATTATTGCTGAGCCACAGTCTTCATCATGGAATAGGAAAACTTTAAGTTGTGATCACTTCTTCCTTCTCTCCTGCTATGTTTCAGATCAAGAACATGGCACCTATTTCCATTACCCAATGGCTTTATTTCAGTTCCTTGTTTTCACCAAATTTCTTTCACCCACATCTGTGCAGGGCATGTTGGTTCTAAATGTGTTCTCACATATATGACATAAATATGTAGCAGCATCTAATTCATTTCCAACTCTTTCTCTTGACACCTGAAATCAGTCTTCCCAGAGGAGCCAACCACATACACCAAGTCAATTCTTATATCTATCCCCTACCTTTACACTAATGTGTAATCCTTTACACTAATCATTGCTCTTATCATGAATGAAACAAATATAACAATTAATTAATCTACTCATCTATATCATAAAAAACAAAATAGAAGAATTTTGTTGTTGTTGCTGTAGTTTTGGGACACACTGGTTGTTCTCAGAGGTTATTCATGACATTGCACTCAAAAATTACCCCTGGTGGTTCTCAGATGATCATATGGGATTCCAGGTGTCAAATCTGGGACAGCAGCATGCAAGACAAGCACTCTACTATCTGACCCCAAAGAACTTTTGCTCTTGATCTATCTTGGTTGTTCAGCACTATACATAAAAAGCCATAAAAAACAGCCCAATTTTTATTCCTTCAGTCAATAGCTCTGGATATATCAAGAATGTTCATTATTTCTTATAATCTTCCCATTAGCCCTATGATATAGCTGCCACTAGTACCATTTTATATGAAAACATGGAGACATAAAAAGGTTCTGAAAACTGTCAAGTGTCCTATACCAAACAGGTACTACAAAATGAAGCTCAGCATGTGTCTGGAATCATGCAGAGTGATTTTAAAGCTCTCTTCTTCACCATAACCCTACAATAATCCTAAATCTATGAGGGACATATTTACAAATTAAAGTAACTTCAAGTTTTCCGTTTTGAAAGAAGACAATTTCTTTTTTGTTGTTGTTATTGTTGTTTTGTTTTGTTTTTGGGTCACACTCGGCAGTGCTCAGGGGTTACTCCTGGCTCCATGCTCAGAAATTGCTCCTGGCAGGCACGGTGGGACCATATGGGGCACTGGGATTCGAACCGATGACCTTTTGCATGAAAGGCAAATGCTTTACCTCCATGCTATCTCCCGGGCCCTGACTATTTCTTAAGTTAAAAAAAATAAATTTCAGGGACCAGAGTGATGGCACAGCGGTACAGCATTTGCTTTGCATGCGCTGACATAGGATGGACTACAGTTGGATCCCCGACATCCTATATAGTCCCCCAAACCAGGAGTAACTTCTGAGTTCATAGCCAGGAGTAACCCCTGAGTGTCACCGGGTGTGGCCCCAAAACCAATAAATAAATAAAGATAAATTTCAGACTTGGGACAGTCATGATTTTATAATAATAACTAAATCAGCAAAAGCATAAAATGACAGTCATTATGCATTTTGTACTTTATTTTATTTTGGGGTCACACTGGCAATGCTCAGGAGTTACTCCTGGCTCAACACTCAGAAATCACTCTTGGCAGGTTCAGGGGACCATATGGGATGCCGGTATTTGAACCAATGATCTTCTACATGAAAGGCAGACGCCTTACCTCCATGCTATCTCTCCACCCCCACCTCCATTTTGTACATTTTTATTGGTGGAAAGTATATATTTAGAAAGATGGTATAAACTACCTTGACTGCTATCATAAACATAGTTGTAGGAGAAATAACGACATATCTCAGCAACTCTAAGCATGGATAGTAATTTAGCTCACTTAGAACAAACACTTTCTCTGATTTGAATGAAGATCTGCACTGATTAATTCAGACTTTCATTTAGAATCCTGGAAGCAGGTAATGATATACTAAAATGAATTTCTAACTCAAATAAGAACTATAATTCAAAGTTCCAGTTATATCTAATTGACACAAAATTTGCATCAAAATCACCTACAAGAGATGCAAAGTAACTTAGAGTTGGGCATCTCAGTGGGAGAGGAAAAGGGTTGAATAAAAAACCTGTACCCTTCCATTCTGTTTCCTTTAAGAGCAATATTTATGTATTTCTTCAATAAATGTATAAATCTTCCATGTATATATGTATATATCTTCTACATAAGTCTTATATATATATATTCCTTCCAAAGCTATATATAAGAATAAAACTATATTTGACCATAGTGTTAACATCATAGAACAATAAGAGAAAAACAGCTATTAGCAGAGATGGCATAAAATAGTAAACTTGGGAAAAGAAGCTGTGTGTTTGAAATGTCAAATCAAATTTCACAAGTTAAAATGTTAAAAAAAAAAAACCCTAAATTAAAAAAGTAAGTGGCAGGTAGCTTGATAAAGAGGCATTCAATAAGAACAGTATATGTTCTGCATGTTTTTTCTAAAAAAAAATAAAAATTGTTACAACCTGCTTGAGTATGATTTTATCTCTGCTAACACAAAAACACAGCAGGACATTTTGTAAATATAGTGACAGTGTCAGATCAGTTTTTTCTATCTGATTTTGCCCAGATCCCATGTGATAGAGACAGAACTAGAAAATAAATGGCCTCCTCAAAAAAAAAAAAAAAAGATAACACACCTACATGATGGGAAAGCAGAACAGAAATAAGAAGAGCAGATGAAACTGTTCTTGATTTTGGATATGTATGAAGGATACAAGGTAGAAAGGAATGCATGAACAACCTGATCTCCAATAGTTCTCCAAGAGAAAACAAAAAACTGATTCCCGGGGCAAAATTCCACGGAAAAGAAAGCTGACTGGATGTAGCATCAAAGTTCAACAGAAGTGGGCTCCAGGAGATTCTGGTGATGTCTAGACCAAAGCAGGAAAGGAAAGAGGCCCAGGCCAATTTTAGAAAACATCTCTTCTGTTTTTAAAACACAAGGCAGAAAAATAACAAGAAGTTATATGAAGTTGGAAAAGCTCATCTGAAATTCTTCACAAGCTAAATGTTGGGGGAAATGAGCTTTACAAAAAATATACAAGCAAAAAGACTGAGGATAAAACTCACCTGGAGCTAATATAATGAAAAAGAGAATAAAGAACAGAGTAGCATCTTCACAAAGCCAGTTATGTCAGAAAGAGAAGCTCCCCACCAAGATAGAGATAAAAAGTGTAACCACACTATTTCAAAGCTATGCGATTATGATACAAAACATGAAAGAATAACACAATCCAGAATTAGAAAGTTATCAGATGAGGTGACAATACTCCAGCAAGTATTAAAGATGAAAGGAAACCAATTTCTGAAGACTGAACGAGAAGGAACGGGGGTGTGAATCAGGCTTAAGGTAATGCTTTGACATAATGTCTTAAGAGAAAGAAAATCTGTGGATAAAAGAGAAATTTTTAATCTCCAACAGGAAAGAGGTGTTCTGGGGATGACAAATGAATTGAGGTGGAAGGTCTTGAGCATTTTGGTGATGGTGAATGTGCAATTGCTTTGTACAGCACATAAGCTTTGTACCATAAGCACTATGACTATTTGTAGGTGATATAAGACAGAGAAAATCTTCAAAATTCCATTTTAAAACTATTTAAGGAACCAATAGAATAAAGTAGCAAATAAAATCAGCATATAAAAATCATTATCTGGATCAGGGAGATAACTCAAAGGTTAGCATGATGCTTGGAAGATGGGAGGCTGGGTTCAATCCCTGGTACAGTATGGTCCCTGAGTACAACTAAAGTAGCCCCTATCTACTCTAAGCTGTGACCCCAAAATACAGTTGTGCATACATGAAGGCAAAGAGCTGTAAAAGAAAGGAATCAAGAAAACAAATGCATCTGAAAATACTGAGCTAGTTAGGTTAGAACTCTCATGGTTAAATTATAAATCTGTATATATAATTTATATGTATTATACAATCATTACATATATTTATATATTACATAGTCACATATTCTTATATATGCTCACATATAAATTTTGGAATAAAAGTCTTTAATGGGGTTTTGAATATGAAAAAGAGACAGTAATTCATGAGAATTTTTCTGTTTTTCTACCTGAGAAATGGGTCACATCAGTGGTAAATGAACAGAAAAAGGTAATAAAAAGGAATAACATTTTTTGTGGTTTTTGGGTCACACCCAGCAGTGCTCAGGGGTTACTCCTGACTCCATGCTCAGAAATTGCTCCTGGCAGGCATGGGGGACCATATGGGGCACCGGGATTCGAACCAATGACCTTTTGCATGAAAGGCAAACGCCTTACCTCCATGCTATCTCCCGGGCCCCAGGAAGAGCATTTTTAAAAAGAGAAAAAATAGAAGCCATTTTTTACTGAGAAAGTGTGGGAGACAGTCAAATGGAGATGTATACAGTTAAATATGGAAATATGTAAACATAGAAATTAGAAAAAAGGTCTAAGAGTCGAATTGAAGATAAGTTTAAAAGTTTAACACAAAGTGAGATTAAACACTGGGGGATTTTCCCAAAATAAACTAAGTTTAAAACTTCAGCCCATAAAATATAGAGGCTTTTTCATCCTCTGGTACTTGAGACCAAATACTCATTTTCTTTTAGCAGAGTTGCCCGGCACATGATAAAATATTTAGCAGCATCCCTGTACTCTTCCAATTCTATATCAGTGGCGAAAACCAAACTAGCCTCCCACATTACTAGATCTTCTCTTTCATCAATAACAAACTTCTCTCTGGGTGAGATCTGGTAGCCAGAACAAAGGCATGGTGGTAGAAACTACAGAGGAAGAGTAGTCTGAGAAAGTGGAGTGAGAAAGATAAAAGTGGAGATGAAGGAACAAATATGGAGTCCTGAAATGCCCAACAAAGGGAGAGATCAGGGAAAAAAATCTTTTAAGACCTAGAATCAGATGGGCTCAGATGTGAGTTGTTTTCTAGTCTCTACATAAATAGCGATTACAAGAGTCCTCACATTGCTTTTAGGATCCTATTAACTCTAAGGAATAATTATAAGATCAGTTCTCACTGAGAGCTGTTGTGCTTGAACCTGTTCAACACTGTAAAACTCATTCCTTTCTACCTTATGCCAGCTCACCAGGATTGCCAAAAAAGACCATAATATTACCTGCATCCTGGTGCTTTCCTAAACACTGGTTATCATATGCTTAACTGATTCACTTTAATTTATTTTTCCCTACAAGTTTTAATAAAATATAAACCCAAACTACAAAATTTCAGTAGTTATAAACTAAACCATCTTGGCCTTGTTTTGTACTATATTATTCATAACAATAGTGCCAGGAACTAACCAGTGAGTGTTCACCAGTAAAATGTGAATTTCCTTCTCCTCAGGCTCCTTTCTTGCACATGTAAACTTTTCAAGGAAAAAAAACTCAAAATAATTTTCTGGATCAAATTGATGATAGATCCAGGACAAGCATATTGCTAATACTAGAAAATGGTTTGATGAACCACTTAAAATAGTACTTATGAATATCTAATTTATATTTTACAAATGTTCCTCATAAGAATGCATCACTTTAGTTTACTACTGAAATTTACAGAGCCATCTATTTTTCTTTTATGGAAAATTAGAATTGTCCTATAAAAGCATATGTGATGCCATTTTAACATTTTACCAAAATCATTTTGGAACAATACTCATTAATTTTCTCAGCTATGACAAATTTCTGCTGCTCTGGATTCAATAAAAAGGCAATGTTTGACAATATAAATATTTAGGAAAAACAGTATTTACTAATATTTACAGGGCAGAATAGTAATGCCTTCCTTCCTCAGATATGTGTTATCAGTGATTCTTCAACCACTCAGTGGTTTTTTTTCAGCCTTAGCTGATTAAAATTCATACAAATGCATATATTTAAATTTTTATTTGGGGGGCTGGAGAGATAGCATTTGCCTTTCATGCAGAAGGTTATTGGTTTGAATCCTGGCATCCCATATGGTCCCTAGAGAATGTCAGGAGTGATTTCTGAGCGTACAGCCAGTAGTAACCCCTGAGCGCTGCCGGGTGTGACCCCAAATTTTTTTTTAATTTTTATAACCAGGGAAAAAATTTCTAATACAAAAATATAGATGCTATCTCTAAAGATAGAGAGGCAAACAGAATAATAGTTTCTGTAACTTGAAGACCAGAAGTTGGTCTTCATGTAGCACCTGCTACATGTTAAACAGTTCAGAATATAAAAGTATAGCCAGGTGTTAATTTTATATACTTGAAGAAAGAGCCACAGGTTTCTCGAGGGTGAAAAACTGAATTATGATCTTGTCTCTTAATTGAAAAAGTACACAAACTATTATTTCTTTCTAACTACTCACCTAAAAGATGATCTCAGTAACCAACAATCTACACAATGAATCCAGAGACATAAAGCAGACTCTTAAACCAGCTGAAGCTAAGATTCTGTGCTATTTGAAACAACAAATTAAACATAACCTCTTCATCTCTTTGCATCCACTAATGGATGAAAAATGTGAAGTAAAGACCTTGAGGAAGGGAAATATAAATTATTTATTGGAGACTAGAATTGGATTTTATTGCAAAACTCAATATACTACATAGACATGCTGATATACAGGGATTACACTCAAATTTTTATGATATTATAAAGCAACAAAACTTCAATTAAAATAAAATCAGAAATGTAATCAGCCAACTTAGGAAGGTTATATAAGGAGACATCATTCTTCTCTATAAATGAAATTATTTTACTTTCATTGATATAATGCAGATATATAGGAAGTACCAGAATTGTAGTGAAGAATGTTTTAGACTTTTTTGTGCATGAAATCAATGATTTAATCTGTACCAATAATTGGATAATGTATGAGGGGAATATTTCTGGAGATAGAGGGACTAGAGTAGGAAAAGAGAAAATTCTTTACCATAAACCAAAATCACTAGATCAAAATTAATGATCTGACCACAATTCCTGTGCTACTGTCCCACCTCATAATGACCTCACCTTTCCTTTGAGAACTACTCTCTCCTATGATCAGACTACACAAATGGGGGGAAATACCAAACTCAGAGATCAAACCATTTTTGCTACATCTGAGAAGTTAAAGTTAGTGTATAGAATATATCTGGTCAGTTTCATGACCAACTATTTCATTAGTCATTTAAGAATAAGAAGTTAATGTTCATTCTATGGAGACTAAAAAGGGCAAAAATGAAGGAACTAGAACAGAGTATGGACTCTCTCTAATTCTTATTTTGGTGCTTTCGAAGTACCAATTATTTCCTGTATCTCAGGGTTATGAAAAATACGCAGAAAGGCTTATAATTATTTGTATCTTAGACCAAATTAGTTTTTATTTCATGCAACCAAAGCACCTAAAGTAATACACATCTCATAAAGACAACAGTCAGTCGTGTTCTATTTTAGAGCCATTTGGAGGGACATTCTAAATATGTTTATCCAATTTAGACTCATTTCTGTAGCAGAGATGTGTGGGCTTACATCTGTCGTTTGTTTTATGTTGTGATTTCCTGCTATTTCCTTTGTTTTCCATCTCTTGCTTTACAGTTTGCTTGCTTTTATATCCATTGCTGAAAATCTGAAGTAAATTCATTTCAGTGCATAAAAACTATGTATATTAAAACATGCATAAAATCATGTTTCTTAATCTATTTTATTCCAAAATAAGAATTTAAAGATCTACTTTTCACTAAATAATTAAATCTCTTCTATTCATCCCATGTTTTTAAATTCTGGATTTCCTTTGCCGCTGATGTGGTGGGTTATAGTGGGTCATTTCCTAGAAATGCCTGTCCTTTATATCAACAGTTAAGGAGGACCATAGCAGTGTGCTTCTATAAGACATGGGGCCCTAAAGTGCTCTTCCAACCACTGTTGGTTTCTACACACTGTTGCCTCGTGACTTCACTAGATTGGCACGAGGGAGCAATCATATCATCAATAGCTCCACAGTTCCCCTTAATTTTCTCTCACCTCCATGCCAGGTATGTGAATTTAGCAACTGGCAATTTGCTTTGGCTTCTGCAAAACACCCACACCATCAAGGTCAGAGGCAACAGAAGTGAGTGAATTTCCTGTTGCTATGTGCTAACTTGTTCTTCCTCGCCCAACTTCACACCCAGCTCCTTTCCCAACTGCTTGCCCTGTGGCTTTCAAGTCAGTCACAAGACAATTGCCTTCCACCATCTGTTCAAAACTGTAAAAGTTAACCCCCTCCAACAATATATATAGGCTTTAGTTCTGCTTCTCTTTTCTCACAGGACCCTCATACAATATACCTAATCAATTGTTGCCATCAGTACATGTGCTTTAGATTGGATTTTTCTCTTTCACTAACAACTAGAACATTTTGCTTAGTAACGATTACTAAACGTATTAGGTTTCAAGTCAATATTTAAACGGAATGGTACACACATTCTCTCTTTATTCCAAGATGTCAATGTTTTTACTGATTTTTGTTTGTTTGCTTCTCTTTGGGTGAAACGTATCATTAATAAAATCTCTTAAGAGGGATAAATGAGCGATATGTTTATTTCCTTGTATATCCTAGAATGTTTCTGCTGCCTCACCACTTGATTGACAACAGAGTTATAAATTTTCTGACTCACACATTAATTTTTCTGTCAACAATCTGCAAATATTACCGCATGTTCTTTCTAATAGCCTCCCAGTCTGAGAATCCGGACTTTATCATTGTGCCAGAATTGTTGGTTAATTAACTACCCAATAGCCATTCCCCAGTGATTCTTTCCCAAATGAATCCCTATTAAATCCTCTCTCTTAAGGTAGCTGTGTTCATTATGGGATGTGGATCCCCTCCCCATGCACTGGGATCATTTACCAGTTAGAGCTGGGAAGAGTATTCTTTCTAGTCAATGGGTCTTCAGGGAAAGACTGACTAAGTAGTATTAGGAAGACTCTTGTGAGCCTTACGTTTTGGAAAAAGAGATATTTCCTTTCTTATTCTTTGCAGATATAGCCATCAAAATATACTCCTTGGAATGACAACAGCCCTCTTGAGACTAGGAGGAAAAAAATTCTTGACTTTTAGAAGAGTCAGCGGTTCATTTCATTGAAATTAGCAAGGAAACTGCACAGCACTGCAATTCTTTATTATGTAAAATACTAAATAATAAATGCCTTAACTGTTGAAATCAGCATTTATCAGCTGGTGATTATAGGGCCCTTTGTGGGCCCCAAGATACTTTAAGGAGGTCGTAGGTGAAAATCATGTAAATGGGGGCCACTCAGCAAAACTAAGGGGGAGGGCGGCAAACCAATAGGACAAGTGGAACTAGAGGGAGAGAATGAGATCAGAAGAGGACCAGGACCAAAGAAAGGTCTGGAAAGCCTTAGGTTAGATTTTAATCATTTCAGTTTAGTCTCCTGTTACTTGAAGTGAAAGCTTATCACTAAAAAATATTTTAAAAAAAATCAGAGACAGGCTTGTACTTAAAATTTAGAAATATAAAAGGTTATATATTTAACTGATTTTTTTCCATCAAAATAACTAGAGATTTTTGACTACCTATATGTGCACACTGTTTTTATTTATTGGAGGTGTTGGGATCATTCCTGGTAGTGCTCTGAGTTTACTGCTGCACTGAGATCGCTCATGGGGGAGATAAGATGAGGCACAGGAGATTTAACTTAGATGACATCTTATCCATGATACCATCCTCCAATCCCTATCCTAATTATATTTTACAAGGACTCCTCATTCTCCAAATTCATAATTCTCTATATATTAGCTGTTTGTTATAGAAGCTCATGTTTTTTCTCTAATTCTTGTAATAATCAGTTTTGGTCTATTAGTTACCAATATTAAGTATCCAATACTTCTAGATACATCTTTTCCACCATATTCTAATGATCTTCCTTCAAGCTCCTGCATTATATTTTTTCCATTTTTAAACCTCTATTCTAAGACACAGACTTAGTTTCTTCTTAAAGTAAAATTTGACATTGATATTCTTCACCTTAATTCCTTTCTATAGTTCTAGTCTATTTTCTGTGAATTATTTATTGGTAATTATTTTCTCATATATAAACTTGGAGGAAAATTCTAGGGATGCTTCAAATAAAGAGATAGCAGGGCCATAGAGATAGTATATCAGGCAGGTTTCTTGCCTTGCAGGTAGCTGATCCAGTCTTATTCACTTACACTCTTCATGGTCCCCAGAACCTCACTAAGGGTGATCCTTAAGTGCAGAGTCATGAACAAATCCTCAGCAATGCTGAATGTGGACCCAAAACAAACAAAAAAAATGCAAATTTAAAATATGTGGTATGGGGCCAGAGAGGTGGCGCTAGAGGTAAGGTGTCTGCCTTGCAAGCACTAGCCAAGGAAGGACCGCGGTTCAATCCCCCAGCATCCCAGATGGTCCCCCCAAGCCAGGGGCAATTTTTGAGCACTTAGAAGTAACCCCTGAGCATCAAATGGGTATGCCCCAAAAAACAAACAAGAAATAAATAAAAAGAAATAAAATAAGATAAAATATGTGGTACATATTATAATAGTATGCATAAACAAATGATACAAGTAAATTGCACTATTATTTAAAAATCAAAGCCTAGAAGCAAATTTTTCGGGGACCTCTTGAAAACCTGCGTTTGAAAGCAATAGATACAAGTAAAAAGAAAACTTACTGCAAGCTAAAAAACTCAAAACTATGATAGAAATTCTTCAGCATATTTCATTCCAAAGATTCTTTAGCTTCCTTCATTTAAACAATGGAACTAATAGTTGAACTTTAATGGATATATTTTCTTGACTGTTCCAGATTTTAAGAAGAATATGAGAGTGGAATTGTGTTAGGCAAGAGCCTAGGATTTCAACATATTTATTATTATTATTATTATTATTATTATTATTATTATTATTATTCTCTCAATGCTTTAAATTGATTCAACTTATAGCCAAGCCAAAGCAATGAATGATGCATTAGGGAGAAAGAAGCAGCAAAAAAGCAGCATTGCTACATAGATTACAAAGCCACCCAACTTTGGACTCATCTGGGCAATTAGTTTGGAGTGAAATCTTTGTTGATAGATTGTCTCTTGATCTGCATCCAACTAAACTGCTTCTAGGGGATACACACACACACACACACACACACACACACACACACACACACACACACACAGCAGTTTTCCCCCAAATTTCTCAACAACACTTTTCTGTAAATGAGTTAACACTGTAGTGTTAATATTAATGATCATTTGTTATACTTGACTGCACCTCCAATGGCATCCAATTTCCAGAAACCCTCCACAACCATCCTAAATCATTTCTAGCCTACCACTACCCCTCCCCCAAGTTAGTAATCCTAGCTATGTTGCCAAGGTTCAGAGTTGTTTCTTTAATTTGGATATTGTTCATTCCCAATGCTTTATGCATTAGATACCACCTATGAGAGAGATCATTTGACACTTTCTCCTCTACCTCTTATATATTTTACCAAACTTGAGTCTTTGCTAGTTGCACCCAAGTTTTAGTAAAAATAAATATTCATCTTTTTCTCCTCTTCCTTCTAACTCGTCAAGAAGGTGGGTTCAAGGAAAGAAAGATAAGTATAGTGCTCACCCAAACACTGTTTTTGTAATGGCTACCAAATGTGAGTGGGAAAAATGGTTCCAGATAATATTTATATTATCCTGTTTCTTCAACATTCATGGCCTTTTGTTTTGGTATCTAATAGCCTCCATAGTTGTTATCATTAAAATTTTTTCTAGTTGTGATATCAATGAGGTACTTTTCTTTTTAATTTTAAAAACCTAAGAATATTGATAAATGGAGTCTTAAACATGTTCACTTACATTGTGATTTGTCCCCAAAAACATTCCCAGGAATTAAAAAGAGAAAGAAATTAAATGCAGAGCTGACCAAGATATAAAATGCATACACATTTTGGTGCATGTTTGGGTGGTATTGTTTAAAAAGTATAATTATTGGGGAAGGAGCAATAGTACAGTAGGTAGGGCCATTTAACTTGCATGCAGCCAACCTGGGTGTAATTTCTGGCATCCCATAGGATCTTCTGAGGCTGCCAATAGTGATTCCTAGCACATAGCCAGGAGTAACCTCTGAGTATGGCCAGGGATGTCCCCCAAAATAAATAAATACAAGTATATAAATTTGATAAACACACCCCTGAGATTAAAAACGTAAGTACAGGTTAATTACAGAGATTTCTACAGAAAAAGAATCGAAAATAAGCTAGGTACCCAGTATCAGATGATTAATGATTGATATGAGGGATATATGTTGGATATGAAAAGTGGCACAAAAAATAATGGCCTAGAGTCAGATCCACATTGCAACATGTATAAATTTGTCAACACTTTAAAATGCCATATGCAATAAACAGAGAGAGATCCTTGGCACAATAAATTTTTAATATAAATTTAAGTTATGTACATAACATTGCTGATATTTTAAAATACATGTGCATCTGAGGAATTATACTAGTCATATTTAAAAGGATCTTGGCAATCAGGAGGATGTATGGTATGCAGACAAGATAATGCAGAAAGGGCCATCATAAAATATAAATTCTTGCACAGCCTCCAAATATATGTACCACAACTGCAAATTGTAACTCTGCACCTATTTCCTTAAAGAAGACTGATAGAGTCATTTTAAGAAGCAGGACTTTAGATTTGCTAATAAATGTGCCTCAAACTGAGAAGTATAAGTCCATACATGATTTCCTTAAACACAACTGATGGAGTAATAATAAAACGAAACTTGCATTAAAATTTAAATTTACCTTTAAGTGAAAATGAGCAGTTTAAAAGCCTGGAACAGGAACACATAGAAGTCAATAGTGGAAAAATAAACCAGCTGAGACCCTCATTTAATACCCAACCTGCTGGAATGTATTTCTACATGAATGTTTTTCCAATGTTTTTCTATATTTCTCAGTCCCACCAAGTCAAAGGTTATTTTTTAACATACCAAAGACAATGTCATCATTATCATTTACCTACCCCAATTATTTAGAAAGGATATTTTACATAGGCAATAATAGAATAATCTCTCCAAAAATAAATCCATGTGAATTTAGCAAACAAAAATTAAAAAGCAAATGCTTGTGCAACCTTTTACCTTTCATCTTCATATATTCAACCTTTACTTTCCATCTCAGAAAAAAATGTGTCTCTTCTATTGATGTCAGATCACAATGACATAATCTAATTCAGATATTAGTGAGGCTTTGCCAGAGATCAGAATAGGAAAGAGAAAGAGAACCTCGATCAGCTGAGGTTAAGTGATTGAAAATGAATATTTATTATAGGAAAGTTGTTGACATAATTATGGAGGCTGAGCTGTACCATAATCTGTTTTAAGTAAGCTGTATACCAAAGAAAGCATTTGCTACAAATTCTACTCTCTAGATATTAGAAACAAACTTAAGTCCCAGACCAAAGATGACACAGTCAGGAAGTGGAAAATAATTCAACTTTCCACAACCTTTTTTTTTTATTCAGACTATTCAGACTTTGAATGATAACCTACATTGTTGAAGGCATCCTGCTGTACTCACTGCACCAAATCAAAAGTTAATCTCTGGAAATATTTTTTGTAAGTACACACAAAATATTAATCAGTTATATAGGTACCTTGTTTAGGTTTAAGTTTAGTCAAGTTGTCAAATAAAACCATTGTCTCCTTTCTCTACATTTTTATCGTGGTGATACAGTTTAAATAACTCTGTGTATGAGGTCCAATTCCACAACTTTTCAAAATATGGTACCTAAAATACTACTGTGAAAGATATGTAAGCCATTATGATCAAAATAAAAATTTTAAAAAATATAGTACTATACAGCAACAACATCAAAGTACTGATATTCTTCATTCTTCAATTCTCTGATCCCACATCAAATATCACAGTGTGCAAAATGAATCAGTAGTTTACATTTGCATTTGGTCTGCTTTTATTTCTCTGTGCCCACATAAGAAAGTTATTGTCATGCTTTCTACTGAGGACTTATTTTCTTTAGCCTGATTGCTTTCTAGTTCCATTCATGCTGTTGTAAAAGACAAGATTTTCTCTTTCTGGCTGAGTACAATTTGTTGTTTACATGTTTTCTTTATCCATGAAGCAGTCAATTAATACATGGATTGCTTCCATATCTTAGGTCGTATAAAAATAAATAGGGCCACAATGAATACGAGTATGCACCCTTTAGGATTGGTGGGTTTGTGCATTTCAGAGAGATAGCAATGAGTACAATTGCCATATCAGATCTCAAATGGAAATTTCTAGTATTTTCACAAATCTCCATATTAGTTTCTCTAAAAGTTCAATTTAAATTCCACCAACAGTTTATGAAAGTTCTTCCTTTTACTCCACACTCCCACAAGCAATTATTGTTTCTGGTCATTTTGATGTAGGACATTCTCCCAAGGGTGATGTGAAATCCAATTGTTTTGACTTGTACTTACATAATAAGTAAAGCTGAACTTTTTATTTCATGTGCTGATGACGACATTATTTTTCTTTTTTTTTTTTTTGGTTTTTTGGGCCACACCCGTTTGATGCTCAGGGGTTACTCCTGGCTAAGTGCTCAGAAATTGCCCCTGGCTTGGGGGGACCATATGGGATGCCGGGGGATCAAATCGGGGGTCCTTCCTTGGCTAGCGCTTGCAAGGCAGATGCATTACCTCTAGCCCCACCTCGCTGGTCCTCGATATTATTTTCTTATTAAACATCCATCCAGATTGTACGCCCATTTTGATGGGTTTGTTTGTTATCATGATGTTGACTTTTTTTGATTCCTTACAAATATCTTTGGTATTATTAGCCCTTTCTTAGACATAAGGTAGGAATATTTTCTACCATTCAGTAAAATACTATTTTAATTAAAATTTCTTTACATGTTTATAATATTTTTAATTTAAGGTAAATTTTAATTTTATGCAATACTAGTGGGTTATTTTTGTCAGAGCTAAATCACCTAACACATCTTGGTAGCTTTTATCATCTGAGTTTGCTTGTTTTTGTTTTTTTCATATATTTTTATGGTTTCACATCCAACATACAAGCCTTTATTCTTATTAACCTATGTGCAAAGTGTGATGCAGTAATCTATATTTATCCTTTTGTTTTTGGTTGTCCAATTTCTCCAGTGGAGAATTTGGTAATTTCTCCATTTGCTAAAAGAACATTCCTTTATATATTGTATGTTCTTTATCATTTATCATAAATTCACCCTCCATTAACAAGAGTATTGGATTCTAAGATCTTTATATTTTTCCTTTGGTTAGTGTGTATATTTCTATATATGCACACACATACATATCCATGTACATATATATGTGTATATATTTTGCTTTGTTCTGCTTTGTTTTGAGGCCACACACAGCAGTACTCAGGAGTTACTCCTGGCTCGGCACTAAAAGGTCATTCCTGGAGGTGCTCTAGCGACTATATGGGATGCTTGGCATTGAACCCAGATCGGCCACTTGCAGGGCAAATGCCCTACCCACTGTGCTATCACTCTTGCCCCAGTTTATATATTTTTATCCCGATGATATACTATTTTCATTGTTTTATAGTATAGTTTGAAGTCAGGGAGATAATGCTGCCATTAGTCAAGAATCATTTTCTTCATACCTTTTCTGTATTTTTTAGTTTTAAGTGGTAAGATCATACATGGTGATGCTTAAGGGCATCCTTACATCCTGACACCCAGAAATCAAACAAAGATCAGCCACTTAGAAGACAAGCATCCCATTACTATTTCTGGCTCAAGACTGCTTTACTATTTCTGAAATTTTAATGTTCCTAACTAACAATAATGTCTATTACTAAATAAACTAATAATTAATGGAAATTACAATTGAGATTTTAAGGAGATTGCACCAAGTCTGCATAATGCAAAATCATTTTTACTATGTTGATTTTCTCAGC